>JARQOD010004777.1:0-52389 GCA_033576555.1 Oophaga sylvatica
GACCAAGATCAGAGAGTTTCGGGCCATGGACACAAAATGTCAATGTTTAACCCCCCAAGACACTTCGGTCTCAATTATTACTAGTGACCTGGTCTCCATCATGGAGGTAAAGGATTCATCCCACATTGTCCTGTATGATGGGAGAAGTTGTTTCCAGGGGATGATTATATACCGTTCTATATTCATGGCCGAGTTCACACATTGTGAGTGACCACCTCCACGGATGAGAAGCCCCCGCACATTGTGAGTGATCCCCTCCATGGATGAGAAGCCCCCGCACATTGTGAGTGATCCCCTCCATGGAGGAGAAGCCTCCACACATTGTGAGTGACCCCCTCCATGGAGGAGAAGCCTCCACACATTGTGAGTGACCCCCTCCATGGATGAGAAGCCCCCGCACATTGTGAGTGATCCCCTCCATGGAGGAGAAGCCTCCACACATTGTGAGTGACCACCTCCATGGATGAGAAGCCCCCGCACATTGTGAGTGATCCCCTCCATGGAAGAGAAGCCTCCACACATTGTGAGTGACCACCTCCATGGATGAGAAGCCCCCGCACATTCTGAGTGACCCCCTCCATGGATGAGAAGCCTCCACACATTGTGAGTGATCCCCTCCATGGATGAGAAGCCCCCACACATTGTGAGTGATCCCCTCCATGGATGAGAAGCCCCCGCACATTGTGAGTGATCCCTCCATGGATGAGAAGCCCCCACACATTGTGAGTGACCCCCTCCATGAGGAGGAGCCCCCACACATTGTGAGTGACCACTTCCATGGATGAGAAGCCCCCGCACATGAGTGGTCCCCTCCATGGATGAGAAGCCCCCGCACATTGTGAGTGACCACCTCCATGGATGAGAAGCCCCCGCACATGAGTGGTCTCCTGAGTCTTTTCTGCTGGCAGACACAGGACTCATTGCAGCGTCACCGTCTCTTCTCTGGGCAATTATTCTCCCCAATGTCACAGTTTGAAGCTTCAGAGACAATAACTACACCCGTCCTCTGCAGTCAGATCCCTGTAATCCTGCAGAATGTCTGTCTGTCCCGGACTTCTGTCTTAGACAGAGGTGGCTTCTTTGCTTCCCTTCTTGACACCAGAAGACTTCACTCGCTGTCGCTGTGTGTAGATACACCGACACCTGCCTGCTGCCGCTCCTGAGCAAGCTCTGCACTGGGGCTGAACTGATCTTATACCGGAATCGTCTGTAGGAGACGTTTCTCGCAGTTGCTGGAATTATTTGGGTCTCTCTGAAGTCTCCTTCTCAGTAATTGATCCTTTCTCATTGAAGTTCTTGATTCAATAAATGATTGATTTTAGGGGCAATCTTACAAACAGCAATGTAATTGCCTGTAAAGCAAGGATGCAAACAATGCTTTAGGTGCAAAACAATGATGACTGCACGTGTTTCCTTGGAGGTGACCATGCATAACAGAAGATGATGAATTCCAGCACGGAGCTGGCTTTTAAGTGTATCAGACGGCTTTTCTATCAATCAGCATGTAGGAGTGATGTCAGCTGTCTTGTCCTGGTCACCACTTCCACCTCAGCTAACGAGACAATCAACAGAATGATGTAAGCAGGTCGTTTTGTGGCAGGGCTAAAAATCAAATGAAGTTGAGTTTTTCACGATTACCTCAATTTTCAAGGCAAGGAAAGACTACAAATTTTCATCTAATCGCTCTCCATACCATAATGTGGAAAACCAAACCTTGTGAACGTCTCACAACTTATAGGGACTGTGTCAAGAACAGATCTCTCCCTGACAACTAATCAAACACCATTAACAGTGCCCCCTACAGCCCACCACAGGAATACTCACGAGGAACGCAGGAGCCGAACTTATCAGGAAATTCAGAAAGCAGGTCGTCATTAACTCTGTCCTTCCCAGGCCCCAGTATGATGATGGGACGAGCATAGTGCACTGCAGATAATAAGAGTCCAAGATAAAAGGGGAAGCATCAATATTCACCAAGAAAGCAGAGGAAATACTGCAAGAAATAACATTTTCTTCATTTTATCTGAATTCCTAATATTTCCTCTATTGACCTCAGAGCTGTAATAAGCTTCTGCGCTTAGGACCTAAGGCTCTGTTCACATGTATCTCTTCAGTTTCTCTTTACTGCTTAGAAGAGAGAAGTAGCATTGGCATCCTGGGTGTCCTCGCTGCAATCTGAGGGCAGAGGGGCCCCAGTGATGTATGATGGGGCCAACTGGTTTCCATTCATTGTTTATTTGTAGAACAGAAAGAGAAGGTTCTGCATAAAGGACTCGTGAGTGGAGCCGAAACCTGGGGGAGGACGGTGGAAGCTACAATGTCAGCCGAGTAGAACAGCTTCCATATGGGTGAGCTGCTCCATGTGTCACTATAACATGTGGCCGCAGTGCACGTCGGCCCACCCTGGTCCTCCCGCCCTGGTCCTCCCGCACTGGTCCACTCTCCCTGGTCCTTCCGCCCGCCCTGGTCCTCCCTCCTTGGTCCTTCCGCCCGCCCTGGTCCGCTCGCCCTGGTCTTTCCGTCCACCCTGGTCCTTCCGCCCGCCCTGGTCCACCCTCCCTGGTCCTTCCTCCCGCCCTGGTCCGCTCGCCCTGGTCCGCCCGCCCTGGTCCGCTCGCCCTGGTCCACCTGCCCTGGTCCTTCCGCCCACCCTGGTCCTCCTGCCCTGGTCTGCCCGTACTGGTCCTCCCCGCCCTGGTCCGCCCGCCCGCCCTGGTCCGCTCGCCCGCCCTGGTCCTTCCGCCCACCCTGGTCCTCCCTCCCTGGTCCTTCCGCCCGCCCTGGTCCGCCCGCCATGGTCCGCCCGCACTGGTCCGACCGCCCTGGTCCGCCCGCCCGCCCTGGTCCGCCCATCATCTGCCTCCTGCACCATGCGGATGACAACCAGACCAGAATCAAGAATGTCTCGTTAAACTTTCCTACGTGGTCATTTGATTTTTTTTAAGAAATTAATGTAATTTCTTAAAGCTGTGACACAGCAATAATATCGGTGGATGATATGAATGTGGCACAATGACATGACCAGTTTTATTCAGGACCAAATTCAAAGTGTTTATTAAAAAACATTGCAAAAAATAACAAATATATAAAAAAGATCGTGACAAAAAAATAAAAATAAATGAAATGTAATTTTGCAATATTAATACCAGTCACTGAATCTCCAGAAATGTATTACACTAGATTCCTTATAGGTAGAAATAACAGAAAAACACAGCTGCTAACCCTCTATATACAGCTGATAACACAGGATCTACCATTGGCAATAGGTGATGTCACAGCTCGCCTCCTCCTCCTGTACAATGACTGATTACACCTCTATATAGAGCTCATAACACATAATCCACCATTTATAATAGGTGATGTCACAGCTCACCTCCTCCTCCTGTACACTAACTGATAACACCTCTATATACAGTAGATAACACAGGATCCACCATTCACAATAGGTGATATCACAGCTCACCTCCTCCTCCTGTACAATGACTGATAACACCTCTATATACAGTAGATAACACAGGATCCACCATTCACAATAGGTGATGACACAGCTCACCTCCTCCTCCTGTACAATGACTGATAATACCTCTATATACAGTAGATAACACAGGATCCACCATTCACAATAGGTGATGTCACAGCTCACCTCCTCCTCCTGTACAATGACTGATAACACCTCTATATACAGTAATAACACAGGATCCACCATTCACAATAGGTGATGTCACAGCTCACCTCCTCCTCCTGTACAATGACTGATAACACCTCTATATACAGTAGATAACACAGGATCCACCATTCACAATAGGTGATATCACAGCTCACCTCCTCCTCCTCTGTACAATGACTGATAACACCTCTATATATAGTAATAACACAGGATCCACCATTCACAATAGGTGATGTCACAGCTCACCTCCTCCTCCTCCTGTACAATGACTGATAACTCCTCTATATACAGTAGATAACACAGGATCCACCATTCACAATAGGTGATGTCACAGCTCACCTCCTCCTCCTGTACAATGACTGATAACACCTCTATATACAGTAATAACACAGGATCCACCATTCACAATAGGTGATGTCACAGCTCACCTCCTCCTCCTGTACAATGACTGATAACACCTCTATATACAGTAGATAACACAGGATCCACCATTCACAATAGGTGATATCACAGCTCACCTCCTCCTGTACAATGACTGATAACACCTTATATACAGTAGATAACACAGGATCCACCATTCACAATAGGTGATGTCACAGCTCACCTCCTCCTCCTGTACAATGACTGATATCACTTCTATATACAGTAATAACACAGGATCCACCATTCACAATAGGTGATGTCACAGCTCACTTCTCCTCCTGTATAATGACTGATAACACCTCTATATACAGTAATAAACAGGATCCACCATTCACAATAGATGATGACACAGCTCACCTCCTCCTCCTGTACAATGACTGATAACACCTCTATATACAGTAGATAACACAGGATCCACCATTCACATTAGGTGATGTCACAGCTCGCCTCCTCCTCCTGTATAATGACTGATAACACCTCTATATACAGTAGATAACACAGGATCCACCATTCACATTAGGTGATGTCACAGCTCGCCTCCTCCTCCTCCTGTACAATGACTGATAACACCTCTATATACAGTAGATAATACAGGATCCACCATTCACAATAGATGATGTCACAGCTCACCTCCTCCTCCTGTACAATGACTGATAACACCTCTATATACAGTAGATAACACAGGATCCACCATTCACATTAGGTGATGTCACAGCTCGCCTCCTCCTCCTCCTGTACAATGACTGATAACACCTCTATATACAGTAGATAATACAGGATCCACCATTCACAATAGATGATGTCACAGCTCACCTCCTCCTCCTGTACAATGACTGATAACACTCTATATACAGTAGATAACACAGGATCCACCATTCACAATAGGTGATGTCACAGCTCACCTCCTCCTCCTGTACAATGACTGATATCACTTCTATATACAGTAATAACACAGGATCCACCATTCACAATAGGTGATGTCACAGCTCACCTTCTCCTCCTGTATAATGACTGATAACACCTCTATATACAGTAATAACACAGGATCCACCATTCACAATAAGTGATGTCACAGCTCACCTCCTCCTCCTGTACAATGACTGATAACACCTCTATATACAGTAGATAACACAGGATCCACCATTCACAATAGGTGATATCACAGCTCACCTCCTCCTCCTGTATAATGACTGATAACACCTCTATATACAGCTCATAACACAGGATCCACCATTCACAATAAATGATATCCCAGCTCACCTCCTCCTCCTGTAGGATGACTGATGACACCTCTATATACAGTAGATTACACAGGATCCACCATTCACAATAGGTGATGTCACAGCTCACCTCCTCCTCCTCCTGTATAATGACTGATAACACCTCTATATACAGTAATAACACAGGATCCACCATTCACAATAGGTGATGTCACAGCTCACCTCCTCCTCCTGTACAATGACTGATAACACCTCTATATACAGTAATAACACAGGATCCACCATTCACAATAGGTGAGTCACAGCTCACCTCCTCCTCCTGTACAATGACTGATAACACCTCTATATACAGTAGGTAACACAGGATCCACCATTCACAATAGGAGATGTCACAGCTCACCTCCTCCTCCTGTATAATGACTGATAAAATCTCTATATACAGTAATAACACAGGATCCACCATTCACAATAGGTGATGTCACAGCTCACCTCCTCCTCCTCCTGTATAATGACTGATAACACCTCTATATAGAGCTCATAACACATAATCCACCACTTATAATAGGTGATGTCACAGCTCACCTCCTCCTCCTGTACAATGACTGATAACACCACTATATAGAGCTCATAACACATAATCCACCATTTATAATAGGTGATGTCACAGCTCACCTCCTCCTCCTTTACAATGACTGATAACACCTCTATATACAGTAGATAACACAGGATCCACCATTCACAATAGGTGATGTCACAGCTCACCTCCTCCTCCTGTACAATGACTGATAACACCTCTATATACAGTAGATAACACAGGATCCACCATTTATAATAGGTGATGTCACAGCTCACCTCCTCCTCCTGTACAATGACTGATAACACCTCTATATATAGTAGATAACACAGGATCCACCATTCACAATAGGTGATGTCACAGCTCACCTCCTCCTCCTGTACAATGACTGATAACACCTCTATATACAGCTGATAACACAGGATCCACCATTCACAATAGGTGATGTCACAGCTCGCCTCTCCCTGTACAATGACTGATAACACCTCTATATACAGTAGATAACACAGGATCCACCATTCACAATAGGTGATGTCACAGCTCACCTCCTCCTCCTGTACAATGACTGATAAACACCTCTATATATAGTAGATAACACAGGATCCACCATTCACAATAGGTGATGTCACAGCTCACTCCCCCTCCTGTACAATGACTGATAACACCTCTATATACAGTAGATAACACAGGACCCACCATTCACAATAGGTGATGTCACAGCTCACCTCCTCCTCCTGTACAATGACTGATAACACCTCATATACAGTAGATAACACAGGATCCACCATTCACAATAGGTGATGTCACAGCTCACCTCCTCCTCTGTACAATGACTGATAACACCTCTATATACAGTAGATAACACAGGATCCACCATTCACAATAGGTGATGTCACAGCTCACCTCCTCCTCTGTATAATGACTGATAACACCTCTATTACAGTAGATAATACAGGATCCACCATTCACAATAGGTGATGTCACAGCTCACCTCCTCCTCCTGTACAATGACTGATAACACCTTATATACAGTAGATAACACAGGATCCACCATTCACAATAGGTGATGTCACAGCTCACTCCTCCTCCTGTATAATGACTGATAACACCTCTATATACAGTAATAACACAGGATCCACCATTCACAATAGGTGATGTCACAGCTCACCTCCTCCTCCTGTACAATGACTGATAACACCTCTATATACAGTAGATAACACAGGATCCACCATTCACAATAGGTGATGTCACAGCTCACCTCCTCCTCCTGTACAATGACTGATAACACCTCTATATACAGTAATAACACAGGATTCACCATTCACAATAGGTGATGTCACAGCTCACCTCCTCCTCCTGTACAATGACTGATAACACCTCTATATACAGTAGATAATACAGGATCCACCATTCACAATAGGTGATGTCACAGCTCACCTTCTCCTCCTGTACAATGACTGATAACACCTCTATATACAGTAATAACACATAATCCACCATTCACATTAGGTGATGTCACAGCTCGCCTCCTCCTCCTCCTGTACAATGACTGATAACACCTCTATATACAGTAATAACACAGGATTCACCATTCACAATAGGTGATGACACAGCTCACCTCCTCCTCCTGTACAATGACTGATAACACCTCTATATACAGTAATAACACAGGATCCACCATTCACAATAGGTGATGTCACAGCTCACCTCCTCCTCCTGTACAATGACTGATAACACCTCTATATACAGTAGATAACACAGGATCCACCATTCACAATAGGTGATGTCACAGCTCACCTCCTCCTCCTGTACAATGACTGATAACACCTCTATATACAGTAATAACACAGGATCCACCATTCACAATAGGTGATGTCACAGCTCACCTCCTCCTCCTGTACAATGACTGATAAACCTCTATATACAGTAATAACACAGGATTCACCATTCACAATAGGTGATGTCACAGCTCACCTCCTCCTCCTGTACAATGACTGATAACACCTCTATATACAGTAGATAACACAGGATCCACCATTCACAATAGGTGATGTCACAGCTCACCTCCTCCTCCTGTACAATGACTGATAACACCTCTATATACAGTAATAACACAGGATTCACCATTTACAATAGGTGATGTCACAGCTCACCTCCTCCTCCTGTACAATGACTGATAACACCTCTATATACAGTAGATAATACAGGATCCACCATTCACAATAGGTGATGTCACAGCTCACCTTCTCCTCCTGTACAATGACTGATAACACCTCTATATACAGTAATAACACATAATCCACCATTCACATTAGGTGATGTCACAGCTCGCCTCCTCCTCCTCCTGTACAATGACTGATAACACCTCTATATACAGTAATAACACAGGATTCACCATTCACAATAGGTGATGACACAGCTCACCTCCTCCTCCTGTACAATGACTGATAACACCTCTATATACAGTAATAACACAGGATCCACCATTCACAATAGGTGATGTCACAGCTCACCTCCTCCTCCTGTACAATGACTGATAACACCTCTATATACAGTAGATAACACAGGATCCACCATTCACAATAGGTGATGTCACAGCTCACCTCCTCCTCCTGTACAATGACTGATAACACCTCTATATACAGTAATAACACAGGATCCACCATTCACAATAGGTGATGTCACAGCTCACCTCCTCCTCCTGTACAATGACTGATAACACCTCTATATACAGTAATAACACAGGATTCACCATTCACAATAGGTGATGTCACAGCTCACCTCCTCCTCCTGTACAATGACTGATAACACCTCTATATACAGTAGATAACACAGGATCCACCATTCACAATAGGTGATATCACAGCTCACCTCCTCCTGTACAATGACTGATAACACCTCTATATACAGTAGATAATACAGGATCCACCATTCACAATAGGTGATGTCACAGCTCACCTTCTCCTCCTGTACAATGACTGATAACACCTCTATATACAGTAGATAACACAGGATCCACCATTCACAATAGGTGATATCACAGCTCACCTCCTCCTCCTGTACAATGACTGATAACACCTCTATATTACAGTAGATAACACAGGATCCACCATTCACAATAGGTGATATCACAGCTCACCTCCTCCTGTACAATGACTGATAACACCTCTATATACAGTAGATAATACAGGATCCACCATTCACAATAGGTGATGTCACAGCTCACCTTCTCCTCCTGTACAATGACTGATAACACCTCTATATACAGTAATAACACATAATCCACCATTCACATTAGGTGATGTCACAGCTCACCTCCTCCTCCTGTACAATGACTGATAACACCTCTATATACAGTAGATAACACAGAATCCACCATTCACAATAGGTGATGTCACAGCTCACCTCCTCCTCCTGTATAATGACTGATAACACCTCTATATACAGTAGATAACACAGGATCCACCATTCATAATAGGTGATGTCACAGCTCACCTTCTCCTCCCCCTGTACAATGACTGATATCACCTCTATATACAGTAGATAACACAGGATCCACCATTCATAATAGGTGATGTCACAGCTCACCTTCTCCTCCTGTACAATGACTGATAACACCTCTATATACAGTAATAACACATAATCCACCATTCACATTAGGTGATGTCACAGCTCACCTCCTCCTCCTGTACAATGATTGATAACACCTCTATATACAGTAGATAACACAGGATCCACCATTCACAATAGGTGATGTCACAGCTCACCTCCTCCTCCTCCTGTACAATGACTGATAACACCTCTATATACAGTAGATAACACAGGATCCACCATTCACAATAGGTGATGTCACAGCTCACCTCCTCCTCCTGTACAATGACTGATAACACCTCTATATACAGTAGATAACACATAATCCACCATTCACAATAGGTGATGTCACAGCTCACCTCCTCCTCCTGTACAATGACTGATAACACCTCTATATACAGTAGATAACACATAATCCACCATTCACAATAGGTGATGTCACAGCTCACCTCCTCCTCCTGTACAATGACTGATAACACCTCTATATACAGTAGATAACACAGGATCCACCATTCACAATAGGTGATATCACAGCTCACCTCCTCCTCCTGTACAATGACTGATAACACCTCTATATACAGTAGATAACACATAATCCACCATTCACAATAGGTGATGTCACAGCTCACCTCCTCCTCCTGTACAATGACTGATAACACCTCTATATACAGTAGATAACACAGGATCCACCATTCACAATAGGTGATGTCACAGCTCACCTCCTCCTCCTGTACAATGACTGATAACACCTCTATATACAGTAATAACACAGGATCCACCATTCACAATAGGTGATATCACAGCTCACCTCCTTCTCCTGTACAATGACTGATAACACCTCTATATACAGTAGATAACACAGGATCCACCATTCACAATAGGTGATGTCACAGCTCACCTCCTCCTCCTGTACAATGACTGATAACACCTCTATATACAGTAGATAACACAGGATCCACCATTCACAATAGGTGAGGTCACAGCTCACCTCCTCCTCCTGTACAATGACTGATAACACCTCTATATACAGTAGATAACACAGGATCCACCATTCACAATAGGTGATATCACAGCTCACCTCCTCCTCCTCCTGTATAATGACTGATAACTCCTCTATATACAGTAGATAACACAGGATCCACCATGCACAATAAGTGATATCACAGCTCACCTCCTCCTCCTGTACAATGACTGATAACACCTCTATATACAGTAGATAACACAGGATCCACCATTCAAAATAGATGATGTCACAGCTCACCTCCTCCTCCTGTACAATGACTGATAACACCTCTATATATAGTAGATAACACAGGATCCACCATTCACAATAGGTGATATCACAGCTCACCTCCTCCTCCTGTACAATGACTGATAACACCTCTATATACAGTAGATAACACAGGATCCACCATTCACAATAGGTGATGTCACAGCTCACCTCCTTCTCCTGTACAATGACTGATAACACCTCTATATACAGTAATAACACAGGATCCACCATTCACAATAGGTGATGTCACAGCTCACCTCCTCCTCCTGTACAATGACTGATAACACCTCTATATACAGTAGATGACACAGGATCCACCACTCACAATAGGTGATGTCACAGCTCACCTCCTCCACCCTACAAAAAGATTTCTGCAAAGGCTGATTAGAGGCTTTAATACATAAGACCGGCAGTCTAGTGCGGCTGACGTAGATGAAGATTTCCGGAAACAACCGGTATCAGGAGAGCAGAGCAAACATTGAAAAATCTCAAAATGTTATGATTAATAAAGATTGAATTTATAAATAGAAAAAACACATTAACAAAAACGTTAAAACTCATTAAAAAAAAATCTGATGTAAGAAAAGGTAATTTTCCTTTAATGTGACAGAATTTCTGTGTTTCCATGCAAATAACTATAGTATAAAACAGACTAAAAGAAATACGATCACAAGAGAATCGAGCGATCGCTGCGCTCATCTGCGAAAAATCAGTAATAAAGAAATCATGAGAAACACTACAAACCTTCCATATGTACAACCATCTCATAACTCAACACTGTGTCCTCCCGACCTAAAAAGAAAAGAGAACGTCACAAGACATGGCAAAAACAGATGACACAAGAAGGTACAGGAATAGTAGATACTAGCGATAAGCGAACGTGCTCGGATAACGTCGTATACGACCATGCTCGAGTGTTAACAGAGCATCTCAGAGTGCTCGTATATTATGTGCGGTTCTCTGCTGCAGCGTGAGTTGCGGATGATAGTCAGCCTGGACACGGTGGGGATTGCGTAACAAATATGCAACACCGACATGGGTTCAGGCTGTCTAACAGCCACAAATCATGCAGCATCAGAATATAGAACACCAGCACTCCCAGATACTCCAACTAACACCCGACTGTGCTCATATAAGACATCATCATCTGCTAATGTTTGCTGATCACTAGTAGATACGGGACAGGATGGAAGTGTAGTGTAGAGCTGTGTACAGTACAGGAATAGTAGATACAGGACAGGATGGAGGTGTAGTGTAGAGCTGTGTATACAGTACAGGAATAGTAGATACAGGACAGGATGGAGGTGTAGTGTAGAGCTGTGTACAGTACAGGAATAGTAGATACAGGACAGGATGGATGTGTAGTGTAGAGCTGTGTGTACAGTACAGGAATAGTAGATACAGGACAGGATGGAGGTGCAGTGTAGAGCTGTGTGTACAGTACAGGAATAGTAGATACAGGACAGGATGGAGGTGTAGTGTAGAGCTGTGTGTACAGTACAGGAATAGTAGATACAGGACAGGATGGAGGTGTAGTGTAGAGCTGTGTGTACAGTACAGGAATAGTAGATACAGGACAGGATGGAGGTGTAGTGTAGAGCTGTGTACAGTACAGGAATAGTAGATACAGGACAGGATGGAGGTGTAGTGTAGAGCTGTGTATACAGTACAGGAATAGTAGATACAGGACAGGATGGAGGTGTAGTGTAGAGCTGTGTACAGTACAGGAATAGTAGATACAGGACAGGATGGAGGTGTAGTGTAGAGCTGTGTGTACAGTACAGGAATAGTAGATACAGGACAGGATGGAGGTGCAGTGTAGAGCTGTCTACAGTACAGGAATAGTAGATACAGGACAGGATGGAGGTGTAGTGTAGAGCTGTGTGTACAGTACAGGTATAGTAGATACAGGACAGGATGGAGGTGTAGTGTAGAGCTGTGTGTACAGTACAGGAATAGTAGATACAGGACAGGATGGAGGTGTAGTGTAGAGCTGTGTACAGTACAGGAATAGTAGATACAGGACAGGATGGAGGTGTAGTGTAGAGCTGTATACAGTACAGGAATAGTAGATACAGGACAGGATGGAGGTGTAGTGTAGAGCTGTGTACAGTATAGGAATAGTAGATACAGGACAGGATGGAGGTGTAGTGTAGAGCTGTGTACAGTACAGGAATAGTAGATACAGGACAGGATGGAGGTGTAGTGTAGAGCTGTGTACAGTACAGGAATAGTAGATACAGGACAGGATGGAGGTGTAGTGTAGAGCTGTGTACAGTACAGGAATAGTAGATACAGGACAGGATGGAGGTGTAGTGTAGAGCTGTGTGTACAGTACAGGAATAGTAGATACAGCACAGGATGGAGGTGTAGTGTAGAGCTGTGTACAGTACAGGAATAGTAGATACAGGACAGGATGGAGGTGTAGTGTAGAGCTGTGTGTACAGTACAGGAATAGTAGATACAGGACAGGATGGAGGTGTAGTGTAGAGCTGTGTACAGTACAGGAATAGTAGATACAGGACAGGATGGAGGTGTAGTGTAGAGCTGTGTGTACAGTACAGGAATAGTAGATACAGGACAGGATGGAGGTGTAGTGTAGAGCTGTGTACAGTACAGGAATAGTAGATACAGGACAGGATGGAGGTGTAGTGTAGAGCTGTGTACAGTACAGGAATAGTAGATACAGGACAGGATGGAGGTGTAGTGTAGAGCTGTGTACAGTACAGGAATAGTAGATACAGGACAGGATGGAGGTGTAGTGTAGAGCTGTGTGTACAGTACAGGAATAGTAGATACAGCACAGGATGGAGGTGTAGTGTAGAGCTGTGTACAGTACAGGAATAGTAGATACAGGACAGGATGGAGGTGTAGTGTAGAGCTGTGTACAGTACAGGAATAGTAGATACAGGACAGGATGGAGGTGTAGTGTAGAGCTGTGTACAGTACAGGAATAGTAGATACAGGACAGGATGGAGGTGTAGTGTAGAGCTGTGTACAGTACAGGAATAGTAGATACAGGACAGGATGGAGGTGTAGTGTAGAGCTGTGTACAGTACAGGAATAGTAATACAGGACAGGATGAGTGTAGTTAGAGCTGTGTACAGTACAGAATAGTAGATACAGGACAGGATGGAGGTGTAGTGTAGAGCTGTGTACAGTACAGGAATAGTAGATACAGGACAGGATGGAGGTAGTGTAGAGCTGTGTGTACAGTACAGGAATAGTAGATACAGGACAGGATGGAGGTGTAGTGTAGAGCTGTGTACAGTACAGGAATAGTAGATACAGGACAGGATGGAGGTGTAGTGTAGAGCTGTGTACAGTACAGGAATAGTAGATACAGACAGGATGGAGGTGTAGTGTAGAGCTGTGTACATACAGGAATAGTAGATACAGGACAGATGGAGGTGTAGTGTAGAGCTGTGTACAGTACAGGAATAGTAGATACAGGACAGGATGGAGGTGTAGTGTAGAGCTGTGTACAGTACAGGAATAGTAGATACAGGACAGGATGGAGGTGTAGTGTAGAGCTGTGTACAGTACAGAATAGTAGATACAGGACAGGATGGAGGTGTAGTGTAGAGCTGTGTACAGTACAGGAATAGTAGATACAGGACAGGATGGAGGTGTAGTGTAGAGCTGTGTACAGTACAGGAATAGTAGATACAGGACAGGATGGAGGTGTAGTGTAGAGCTGTGTACAGTACAGGAATAGTAGATACAGGACAGGATGGAGGTGTAGTGTAGAGCTGTGTACAGTACAGGAATAGTAGATACAGGACAGGATGGAGGTGTAGTGTAGAGCTGTGTGTACAGTACAGGAATAGTAGATACAGCACAGGATGGAGGTGTAGTGTAGAGCTGTGTGTACAGTCCAGGAATAGTAGATACAGGACAGGATGGAGGTGTAGTGTAGAGCTGTGTACAGTACAGGAATAGTAGATACAGGACAGGATGGAGGTGTAGTGTAGAGCTGTGTGTACAGTACAGGAATAGTAGATACAGGACAGGATGGAGGTGTAGTGTAGAGCTGTGTACAGTACAGGAATAGTAGATACAGGACAGGATGGAGGTGTAGTGTAGAGCTGTGTACAGTACAGGAATAGTAGATACAGGACAGGATGGAGGTGTAGTGTAGAGCTGTTGTACAGTACAGGAATAGTAGATACAGGACAGGATGGAGGTGTAGTGTAGAGCTGTGTGTACAGTACAGGAATAGTAGATACAGGACAGGATGGAGGTGTAGTGTAGAGCTGTGTGTACAGTACAGGAATAGTAGATACAGCACAGGATGGAGGTGTAGTGTAGAGCTGTGCACAGTACAGGAATAGTAGATACAGGACAGGATGGAGGTGTAGTGTAGAGCTGTGTGTACAGTACAGGAATAGTAGATACAGGACAGGATGGAGGTGTAGTGTAGAGCTGTGTGTACAGTACAGGAATAGTAGATACAGGACAGGATGGAGGTGTAGTGTAGAGCTGTGTACAGTACAGGAATAGTAGATACAGGACAGGATGGAGGTGTAGTGTAGAGCTGTGTGACAGTACAGGAATAGTAGATACAGGACAGGATGGAGGTGTAGTGTAGAGCTGTGTACAGTACAGGAATAGTAGATACAGGACAGGATGGAGGTGTAGTGTAGAGCTGTGTACAGTATAGGAATAGTAGATACAGGACAGGATGGAGGTGTAGTGTAGAGCTGTGTACAGTACAGGAATAGTAGATACAGGACAGGATGTAGATGTAGTGTAGAGCTGTGTGTACAGTACAGGAATAGTAGATACAGGACAGGATGGAGGTGTAGTGTAGAGCTGTGTGTACAGTACAGGAATAGTAGATACAGGACAGGATGGAGGTGTAGTGTAGAGCTGTGTACAGTACAGGAATAGTAGATACAGGACAGGATAGGTGTAGTGTAGAGCTGTGTACAGTACAGGAATATTAGATACAGGACAGGATGGAGGTGCAGTGTAGAGCTGTGTACAGTACAGGAATAGTAGATACAGGACAGGATGGAGGTGTAGTGTAGAGCTGTGTGTACAGTACAGGAATAGTAGATACAGCACAGGATGGAGGTGTAGTGTAGAGCTGTGCACAGTACAGGAATAGTAGATACAGGACAGGATGGAGGTGTAGTGTAGAACTGTGTGTACAGTACAGGAATAGTAGATACAGGACAGGATGGAGGTGTAGTGTCGAGCTGTGTGTACAGTACAGGAATAGTAGATACAGGACAGGATGGAGGTGTAGTGTAGAGCTGTGTACAGTACAGGAATAGTAGATACAGGACAGGATGGAGGTGTAGTGTAGAGCTGTGTACAGTACAGGAATAGTAGATACAGGACAGGATGGAGGTGTAGTGTAGAGCTGTGTACAGTATAGGAATAGTAGATACAGGACAGGATGGAGGTGTAGTGTAGAGCTGTGTACAGTACAGGAATAGTAGATACAGGACAGGATGGAGGTGTAGTGTAGAGCTGTGTACAGTACAGGAATAGTAGATACAGGACAGGATGGAGGTGTAGTGTAGAGCTGTGTACAGTACAGGAATAGTAGATACAGGACAGGATGTAGATGTAGTGTAGAGCTGTGTGTACAGTACAGGAATAGTAGATACAGGACAGGATGGAGGTGTAGTGTAGAGCTGTGTGTACAGTACAGGAATAGTAGATACAGGACAGGATGGAGGTGTAGTGTAGAGCTGTGTACAGTACAGGAATAGTAGATACAGGACAGGATAGAGGTGTAGTGTAGAGCTGTGTACAGTACAGGAATATTAGATACAGGACAGGATGGAGGTGCAGTGTAGAGCTGTGTACAGTACAGGAATAGTAGATACAGGACAGGATGGTGGTGTAGTGTAGAGCTGTGTGTACAGTACAGGAATAGTAGATACAGGACAGGATGTAGATGTAGTGTAGAGCTGTGTACAGTACAGGAATAGTAGATACAGGACAGGATGGAGGTGTAGTGTAGAGCTGTGTGTACAGTACAGGAATAGTAGATTGTGATGATACTGAAGCTTCATTTCTGGTGCTGTTTCCAGAACTCTCCCCATAGTACTACAACCCCCCACCGTTTGCAAGCACAGGGCAAACTACCCCTCCCTCCTTTTCTCTGCAGCTCACGCTTCCCTTCCCCCCCTGTCAGCCTGCACTCAGGCAGTGTAATGTGAGCTGCCAGTGCTGGAAGTTTTCCCGCTTCACCGCAGGGGTCCTGCATTGTCTGAACACGTGCTTTCTTCCTATAGCAGCTATGTTGGAGTATTCATTCTTTTTTGGTTAATAACACGGTGGGAGCATTCGCTAGAAACACGAACGTCACTGTGTTGAACCATGCGCCGACGGGCATCGTTCCCGTGGTACCGGTGAACCCGTAACTCCAACAGAGCCCGAGAAATGGAATTCTCGGGTGCCCCATGAGCTATGTCACCCAAGTTTGGGTTCATTAGAACCATTATTTCAAAGCAAGATCATTGATAGGTCTGCCATTATTCTGCTAGAGTTCCCCGCTGAGTTATGAACCTTATGATATTGCAGAGCTCAAACCATAGCTTGCAGCCAGGGGAGGTGGCCAGAGGACCAGCCCTTTTTGTGAGGTCAGAAGCTGACATGCATAAGTCTTACAGTGAAGTTCCTTAGTAGGATTCTTTCTGCTGGGATGTGCTGAGTAAGAGATCTCCCAATGAACTATGACGTGTGGCTCCTTCCCCCAGCCTGGCTTGCCTGTAATGATCTAACAACCATGTGAGTTATCTTTCATTCTTAATCCCATTTTATTTCATAACTGCATCTGTACATAACGATATTGTCTCAGTTTGTTACATCTTTTTATATTATATAAGCATTGCCTGTTTTTAAGGAATAAACCTATAAATTTATTAGTTTGTTTCTCCTGCTCTATAAACGAATTTTCACGTGCCTGACGTACTACGCTACTGTTTTGGGGTTGCTACGGACCCTCTTGATAAATTGTGTATTAAGTCAAACCCGTAGCTGGTGGCAGCTAAAGGAAAGGGGTGTAAAGTGTTAGTCTATTGGGTGGCGCTGGCAGTGACGGAACGGGTCTTATAAGGGTATTGCCTGGTTGCAGCCAGGAGTAATTATAATTCCCTCACTGCAGCGGGCCCCATAGCCAGCACACATCCAAGTGACCTGTCTGGCGACCAATTATCCTAGGTGCAGTTCCCTGACTGGCCTGAGGGTAAGGGGGGCGCCAGAGAGCTGCAAGTTCCTAAGTGGAAGTGGGATAATTAAAAATCCCTGCAGTTTACTGGGTCGGACGGCAGCAGCCGTCGTGTGTGTGCACGTTCCATCACATGTGGTGGCAGCGGTGGGATCACAAGCCGTGACCCCCGGGCTACCGTGTGGCGGACCGCGACACCGTTCATCACATATTGGTGGCAGCGGTGGGATTATAGAGCATTAGTGATCTGGTTTGAGCAATCATTCCATTCACTAAAAAACTTGCACGGTTCTTCAGCGACCCTGCAGCTAAAGTTTTGGAGAACAGACTCAGTGTTTATTAGTCCTGAGACAATTGTGTGTACTTGCGGTTACCCCTCCCTTCTCTTTGTTTTTCTATCCTATCTTTTATTTGGCAACCATGGCTACGAGGGGATTCGACTGGTATAATCGGAGTAGCAGGGAAACTCTTCTAGCCATATGCGAGTGGAGGCAGATTGTCCCCATGGACCAAACCAAGGCCGCAGTGATCCAGGCCCTGATGGCACGGGACCAAGCTCAGAGCGAGGAGGGCGCAGGAGCCGGCCCAAGCCAAGGTGGTGCCGCAGGAGCAGAGGCCCAACCCCTGACTGCTTACACCCAGGGCGGGATGGACCCTTACCTGCAGGCGGCCCTGGCGGGACTCTCCACTGACGACCATGAAGAACGCCTGAAGCTGATCCAGAAAGCTCAAGAGAGAGCCGACCAGCGAGAGGTCAACCAGCGAGAGGCCGAGAGAGCCCAGCGAGAGGCCGAGAGGGCCGAGCGGGAAGCTCAGAGAGCCCATGAACTGGAGCTGCTCAGACAAGGGGCAATGCCCTCCACAGCCCAGAGCAGTGTGCCCAGCAGCGCTCAGAGTCCCAAGCCCCGGCCGGAGCACTTTCCCGTGATGGAAAAGGACGGAGACTTGGACACTTTTCTGCGGGCCTTTGAGAAAGTCTGCAGACAGTACCGGCTGCCTGACAACCAATGGGCCAGGTACTTGACTCCCGGGTTAAAGGGCAAAGCTCTGGAGGCGTTTGCTTCACTCACGCCGGATCAAGATGACAACTATCAGGCCATCAAGCAGGCCCTGATTGCCAAGTACCAGCTAACCCCTGAGGTATACCGAAAGAAGTTCCGGAACCTCCAACGTGGCCCACACGACAGTTATAGCGATGTGGTGCAAGGACTCAGGAACCACTTTGACCAGTGGATCCATGGACTGTCAGTTGACACCTATGAGGAGCTGAAAGACCTGATGATCAAAGACCAGTTCCTGCATCTGTGCCCAGCTGAGGTCCGACAGTTCATCCTGGACCGAGAACCAGAGGACGCGGTCACAACAGCCCGGATCGCCGACAGCTATGAGGCCAACCGGAAACCCGAGGTGCGGAAGCCCGTCGCCACCCGCTGGGGAGGGGGTAAGCCTGCAACAAACCCCAGTGCCCCTGCCAGTCGTCCCTCTGGAGGCACTATCCCCTTTGCCAGCGCCAGGCCTACATCAGACCCCCGCCAGTGGTTCTCCTGTAAAAGGACTGGTCACATCAGCGCCACCTGTCCGGAGAGGCAGAAGAACCCCCCAGCCAAGGCCTCCGGGCCCAACGCCTCTGTTCTTTTGGTGGGTGGTGTGGTGGGGAGGGTTGATGACAACGTGCAGCCCGTCCGCGTGAGGGCCCGTCTTGCTACAGGCCTCAAGGACACCGGGGCTGAACGAACCCTCATCCGACCCGAACTGGCGGCCCCTGAAGAGTTGATTCCGGGGAAAACCTTAACTGTCACAGGGATTGGGGGTGTCCACTACCCCTTGCCGATAGCCCGAGTTTTCATTGACTGGGGTACCGGGAGCGGGGTGAAGGAAGTGGGGGTGTCCGAAAACCTGCCCACTGATGTTTTATTGGGGACTGATCTGGGGAGGATGGTGGCGTACTATGTCCCTGACACCCCTTCCCAATCTGATAATAAGGTTAACGTTAACCATGATGTTGATGTTGATGATGATGGGAAACTGATTGCGTTACCTGCTAATGCTTTGCGAAGTGATGATGCAACTGATAACCTTTCTTTCCCTAGGACTGATGTTGATAGTGATGTATCTGTGCCATCTGAATCTGTTAACCCTTTCTCTGAAGTGGTAGATGTGTCTACAGGTACAGGAGCGTTCAGTCCCGTCGCTCTGCGGAGTGAGACGGCTGAGGAACCCCTAGCAGGAGCAAGCGACAGTGCTCAAGGAAATGGGGAGGTGCATGGGAACCGGGAGGAAGGTGACGCCATGACACTGACCAGTGCCACCGAGGAAGGTAACTGGCCCATAAGTAGCACTGCTCCTGAAGTGTTGGGGGTGGATGGGGAGGTAGAGCCCATAGCAGCGCAGGCTGATGGGTCTATAGAAATCCCCGGGGAGACTGCATATGTAGCTGCTGTCACCCGCAGTCAGAGTGCCCGGATCGCAGGTAGCGCCCTGCCATCTGGACCCTCCTCCGCTACAGGAGAGACTGAACCAGAGGTGGACCCAGAGCCGGTCCCAGAGGGTCCCAGTGAGGAAGGAACCCTGACGTCACTTCTGGCTGCCTCCAGCCAGGAGTTCCAGGCCGCTCTGCACTCAGATGCGAGCCTGGGGAACTTGAGGCACCTCGCCGAGACGCCCACCTCCGTGACTGATAAGGAGAGGGTGTTCAGGGAACGAGGAAGGTTGTACCGGGAGACAGTACCCGGAGATTCCCAAAAGGAGTGGTTGAGGGGGAAACAGCTGGTCGTCCCGCACCAGTTCCGAGGTGAGTTGTTGAGGATTGCCCATGAGATTCCACTCGCTGGACACTTGGGGATCAGCAAAACTAAGGCACGGCTGTCTCAACACTTCTATTGGCCCAAGATGGGGACAGATGTGACTAACTACTGCCGCTCCTGTATCACCTGTCAAAGAGTGTGGAAGGCGGGGCCTGCTCTTAAGGCTCCCTGATCCCGTTGCCAGTGATAGAGGAGCCTTTCCAGAGGATCGCGGTGGACATTGTGGGCCCGCTGGCCGTCCCCAGCAGCTCTGGAAAGCAATACATCCTTACTGTGGTAGACTACGCTACCCGGTACCCGGAGGCAGTAGCTCTGTCCTCAACTAGGGCAGATAAGGTGGCGGATGCACTGGTGACCATCTTTTCACGGGTAGGATTTCCCAGGGAGATGCTTACCGATCAAGGGACTCAATTTATGTCTCGCCTAATGAAGGCTCTCTGCAGCAAAATGCAGGTGACGCGTATGGTATCGAGTGCGTATCACCCACAGACCAATGGTTTGTGTGAGCGCTTTAACGGTACCCTCAAACAGATGCTCCGCATGCTGGTTGAGACCCAGGGACGCGATTGGAGCGGTACCTCCCACACCTGCTATTTGCCTACAGAGAAGTCCCGCAGGCCTCGACGGGGTTCTCCCCCTTCGAGCTCCTGTATGGTAGGCGAGTCCGGGGACCCCTTGGGTTGATAAGAGAATCCTGGGAAGATGAGCCAAACCCCACGGAAGTGTCCATCGTGGATTATGTCATGCGCTTCCGCGACAAGATGCAGACCTTGACGCAGTTGGTGCATGACAACATGACGCAGGCTCAGGCTGACCAGAAGCACTGGTACGACCAGAACGCCCGGGAGCGGACCTACCAGGTGGGTCAAAAGGTGTGGGTGCTGGTCCCCGTACCAAAGGATAAGCTTCAGGCAGCCTGGGAAGGCCCGTACGTCGTGCACCAACAGCTCAACCCAGCCACCTACGTGGTCACGCTTGACCACACTCGGGGTAGGCGCAAGGCCTTTCACGTCAACATGATGAAGGCCCATCACGAACGTGAAGCCTGCGTCCTACCGGTCTGCAATCTGCCCGAGGACGGGGAAGAGGATCCCCTCCTAGACATGCTAGCCCAAGCCATGGCCAATGGGTTATCACGACGTGGCAAACCCGCTGAGGTGCGCATGTCGGATTACCGAGAGGTCATGCCTCCGTAGCGCCCTCTAAAGGGGGAGGTGTGATGATACTGAAGCTTCATTTCTGGTGCTGTTTCCAGAACTCTCCCCCATAGTACTACAACCCCCCACCGTTTGCAAGCACAGGGCAAACTACCCCTCCCTCCTTTTCTCTGCAGCTCATGCTTCCCTTCCCCCCCTGTCAGCCTGCACTCAGGCAGTGTAATGTGAGCTGCCAGTGCTGGAAGTTTTCCCGCTTCACCGCAGGGGTCCTGCATTGTCCGAACACGTGCTTTCTTCCTATAGCAGCTATGTTGGAGTATTCATTCTTTTTTGGTTAATAACACGGTGGGAGCATTCGCTAGAAACACGAACGTCACTGTGTTGAACCATGCGCCGACGGGCATCGTTCCCGTGGTACCGGTGAACCCGTAACTCCAACAGAGCCCGAGAAATGGAATTCTCGGGTGCCCCATGAGCTATGTCACCCAAGTTTGGGTTCATTAGAACCATTATTTCAAAGCAAGATCATTGATAGGTCTGCCATTATTCTGCTAGAGTTCCCCGCTGAGTTATGAACCTTATGATATTGCAGAGCTCAGACCATAGCTTGCAGCCAGGGGAGGTGGCCAGAGGACCAGCCCTTTTTGTGAGGTCAGAAGCTGACATGCATAAGTCTTACAGTGAAGTTCCTTAGTAGGATTCTTTCTGCTGGGATGTGCTGAGTAAGAGATCTCCCAATGAACTATGACGTGTGGCTCCTTCCCCCAGCCTGGCTTGCCTGTAATGATCTAACAACCATGTGAGTTGTTATGATTCTATGATTCTATGAGTTATCTTTCATTCTTAATCCCATTTTATTTCATAACTGCATCTGTATATAACGATATTGTCTCAGTTTGTTACATCTTTTTATATTATATAAGCATTGCCTGTTTTTAAGGAATAAACCTATAAATTTATTAGTTTGTTTCTCCTGCTCTATAAACGAATTTTCACGTGCCTGACGTACTACGCTACTGTTTTGGGGTTGCTACGGACCCTCTTGATAAATTGTGTATTAAGTCAAACCCCTAGCTGGTGGCAGCTAAAGGAAAGGGGTGTAAAGTGTTAGTCTATTGGGTGGCGCTGGCAGTGACGGAACGGGTCTTATAAGGGTATTGCCTGGCTGCAGCCAGGAGTAATTATAATTCCCTCACTGCAGCGGGCCCCATAGCCAGCACACATCCAAGTGACCTGTCTGGCGACCAATTATCCTAGGTGCAGTTCCCTGACTGGCCTGAGGGTAAGGGGGGCGCCAGAGAGCTGCAAGTTCCTAAGTGGAAGTGGGATAATTAAAAATCCCTGCAGTTTACTGGGTCGGACGGCAGCAGCCGTCGTGTGTGTGCACGTTCCATCACATGTGGTGGCAGCGGTGGGATCACAAGCCGTGACCCCCGGGCTACCGTGTGGCGGACCGTGGCACCGTTCATCACATAGATACAGGACAGGATGGAGGTGTAGTGTAGAGCTGTGTGTACAGTACAGGAATAGTAGATACAGGACAGGATGGAGGTGTAGTGTAGAGCTGTGTACAGTACAGGAATAGTAGATACAGGACAGGATGGAGGTGTAGTGTAGAGCTGTGTACAGTACAGGAATAGTAGATACAGGACAGGATGGAGGTGTAGTGTAGAGCTGTCTACAGTACAGGAATAGTAGATACAGGACAGGATGGAGGTGTAGAGTAGAGCTGTGTACAGTACAGGAATAGTAGACACAGGACAGGATGGAGGTGTAGTGTAGAGCTGCGTGTACAGTACAGGAATAGTAGATACAGGACAGATGGAGGTGTAGTGTAGAGCTGCGTGTACAGTACAGGAATAGTAGATACAGGATAGGATGGAGGTGTAGTGTAGAGCTGTGTGTACAGTACAGGAATAGTAGATACAGGACAGGATGGAGGTGTAGTGTAGAGCTGTGTGTACAGTACAGGAATAGTAGATACAGGACAGGATGGAGGTGTAGTGTAGAGCTGTGTGTACAGTATAGGAATAGTAGATACAGGACAGGATGGAGGTGTAGTGTAGAGCTGTGTGTACAGTACAGGAATAGTAGATACAGGACAGGATGGAGGTGTAGTGTAGAGCTGTGTATACAGTACAGGAATAGTAGATACAGGACAGGATGGAGGTGTAGTGTAGAGCTGCGTGTACAGTACAGGAATAGTAGATACAGGACAGGATGGAGGTGTAGTGTAGAGCTGTGTGTACAGTACAGGAATAGTAGATACAGGACAGGATGGAGGTGTAGTGTAGAGCTGTGTGTACAGTACAGGAATAGTAGATGCAGGACAGGATGGAGGTGTAGTGTAGAGCTGTATACAGTACAGGAATAGTAGATACAGGACAGGATGGAGGTGTAGTGTAGAGCTGTGTGCACAGAACACGAATAGTAGATACAGGACAGGATGGAGGTGTAGTGTAGAGCTGTGTACAGTACAGGAATAGTAGATACAGGACAGGATGGAGGTGCAGTGTAGAGCTGTGTGTACAGTACAGGAATAGTAGATACAGGACAGGATGGAGGTGTAGTGTAGAGCTGTGTACAGTACAGGTATAGTAGATACAGGACAGGATGGAGGAGTAGTGTAGAGCTGTGTGTACAGTACAGGAATAGTAGATACAGGACAGGATGGAGGTGTAGTGTAGAGCTGTGTACAGTACAGGAATAGTAGATACAGGACAGGATGGAGGTGCAGTGTAGAGCTGTGTGTACAGTACAGGAATAGTAGATACAGGACAGGATGGAGGTGTAGTGTAGAGCTGTGTACAGTACAGGTATAGTAGATACAGGACAGGATGGAGGAGTAGTGTAGAGCTGTGTGTACAGTACAGGAATAGTAGATACAGGATAGGATGGAGGTGTAGTGTAGAGCTGTGTGTACAGTACAGGAATAGTAGATACAGGACAGGATGGAGGTGTAGTGTAGAGCTGTGTGTACAGTACAGGAATAGTAGATACAGGACAGGATGGAGGTGTAGTGTAGAGCTGTGTGTACAGTACAGGAATAGTAGATACAGGACAGGATGGAGGTGTAGTGTAGAGCTGTGTGTACAGTACAGGAATAGTAGATACAGGACAGGATGGAGGTGTAGTGTAGAGCTGTGTGTACAGTACAGGAATAGTAGATACAGGACAGGATGGAGGTGTAGTGTAGAGCTGTGTGTACAGTACAGTAATAGTAGATACGGGACAGGATGGAGGTGTAGTGTAGAGCTGTGTACAGTACAGAAATAGTAGATACAGGACAGGATGGAGGTGTACTGTAGAGCTGTGTGTACAGTACAGGAATAGTAATACAGGACAGGATGGAGGTGTAGTGTAGAGCTGTGTACAGTACAGGAATAGTAGATACAGGACAGGATGGAGGTGTAGTGTAGAGCTGTGTAGTACAGGTAAGTAGATACAGGACAGGATGGAGGTGAGTGTTAGAGCTGTGTGTACATACAGGAATAGTAGATTACAGGACAGGATGGAGGTGTAGTGTAGAGCTGTGTACAGTACAGGATAGTAGATACAGGACAGGATGGAGGTGTGTGTAGAGCTGTGGTACAGTACAGGAATAGTAGATACAGGACAGGATGGAGGTGTAGTTAGAGCTGTGTACAGACAGGAATAGTAGATACAGGCAGGATGGAGGTGTGTGTAGGCTGTGTGTACAGGAATAGTAGATACAGGACAGGATGGGGTGTAGTGTAGAGCTGTGTGTACAGTACAGGAATAGTAGATACAGGACAGGATGGAGGTGTAGTGTAGAGTGTGTACAGTACAGGAATAGTAGATACAGGACAGGTTGAGGTGTAGTGTAGAGCGTGTACAGTACAGGAATGTAGTACAGGACAGGTGGAGGTGTAGTGTAGAGTGTGTGTAGCAGGAATAGTAGATACAGGACAGGATGGAGGTGTGTGTAGAGCTGTGTGTACAGTACAGGATAGTAATACAGACAGGATGGAGGTGTAGTGTAGAGCTGTGTGTACAGGAATAGTAGTCAGGACAGGATGGAGGGGTGTGTAGAGCTGTGTACAGTACAGGAATAGTAGATACAGGACAGGATGGAGGGTAGTGTAGAGCTGTGTACGTACAGGAATAGTAGATACAGGACAGGTGGAGGGTGAGTGTAGAGCTGTGTACAGTACAGGAATAGTAGATACAGGACAGGATGGAGGTGTAGTGTAGAGCTGTGTACAGTACAGGAATAGTAGATACAGGACAGGATGGAGGTGTAGTGTAGAGTGTGTAAATATAAACAGGAAGGTGAGGTGTGGAGGTGGTGTAGAAGTGTAAGTACAGGAATGAGACGGAGAGATGAGGTGATGTAAGCTGGTAAGTACAGGAAATGAAAGTGAAGGATGAGGTGTAGTGGTAGAGTGGGTACAGAGGTTAGGAAGAGTACAAGGAAGATGGAGGAGTGTAGTTAGAGCTGGTACAGTACAGGAATATAGATACAGGAAGGATGGAGTGTGTAGAGGTGTGTACAGTACAGGAATATAGATACAGGACAGGATGGAGGTGTAGTGTAGAGCTGTGTACAGTACAGGAATAGTAGATACAGGACAGGATGGAGGTGTAGTGTAGAGCTGTGTACAGTACAGGATAGTAGATACAGGACAGGATGGAGGTGTAGTGTAGAGCTGTGTGTACAGTACAGGAATATAGATACAGGACAGGTGGAGGTGTAGTGTAGAGCTGTGTACAGTACAGGAATAGTAATACAGGACAGGATGGAGGTGTATGTAGAGCTGTGTACAGTACAGGATAGTAGATACAGGACAGGATGGGGTGTAGTGAAGAGCTGTGTGTACAGTACGGAATAGTAGATACAGGACAGGATGGAGGTGTAGTGTAGAGCTGTGTGTACAGTACAGGAATAGTAGATACAGGACAGGATGGAGGTGTAGTGTAGAGCTGTGTGACAGTACAGGAATAGTAGATACAGGACAGGATGGAGGTGTAGTGTAGAGTGTGTACAGTACAGGAATAGTAGATACAGGACAGGATGGAGGTGTAGTGTAGAGCTGTAAAAGTACAGGAAGTAGATACGGACAGATGGGGTGTATGTAGAGCTGTGTACAGTACAGGATAGTAGATACAGGACAGGAAGGAGGTGTAGTGTAGAGCTGGTGTACAGTACAGGAATAGTAATAAGGACAGGATGGAGGGTAGTGTAGACTGTGTACAGTACAGGAATAGTAGATACAGGACAGGATGGAGGTGTAGTGTAGAGCTGTGTGTACAGGATAGTAGATACAGGACAGGATGGAGGGTAGTAAGTGTGTGATTACAGGAATGTAGTACAGGACAGGATGGAGTGTAGTGTAGAGCGTGGTACAGTTAAGGAAGTAGATACAGGACAGGATGGAGGTGAGTGTAGAGCTGTGTGTACAGTACAGGAATAAGATACAGGACAGGATGGAGGTGTAGTGTAGAGCTGTTACAGTACAGGAATAGTAGATACAGGACAGGATGGAGGTGTAGTGTAGAGCTGTGTGTTAAAAGGAATAGTAGATACAGGACAGGATGGAGGTGTAGTGTAGAGCTGTGTACAGTACAGGAATAGTAGATACAGGACAGGATGGAGGTGTAGTGTGAGCTGTGTACAGTACAGGATAGTAGATACAGGACAGATGAGGTGTAGTGTAGAGCTGTGTACAGTACAGGAATAGTAGTACAGGACGATGGAGTTAGTGTAGCTGTGTGTCAGGAATAGTATACGGCAGAGAGGTGTGGTAGAGCGTGACAACAGAATGTAGTACAGGAGGTGGTTGTGAAGCGTGTACAGTAAGGAATATAGTACAACGATGGGGTAGTGTAACTGTGGACAGGTAGTAATACGAAGATGGGAGTGTAGAGCTGTCATAAGGAATGTAGAACGGGTGAGTGTAACGTGTCAGTAGAATAGTATACAGGACAGTGGAGGGGTGAGGCTGTCAGCAGGATAGACAGGCAGGATGAGTGTAGTGAGCTGTGGACAGGAAATCAGCGGGGGGTGTGTTACTTTACATACAGTAGCAGGAGGTGAGGTGTAACTGGTCAGTACAGGAATAGTGAAAGGAGGGTGTAGACTGTCTACAGGATAACAGGACAGTGGAGGTGTATTAACTGTTACAGTACGAATGTAGATAGGACGATGAGTGTAGTAGAGCTGTACATCAGGATAGAAAGAGGATGGATGTAGTTGACTGTACGTACAGGATGTAAACAGACAGGAGGTGGTAAGCGACATCAGGAATGAGATAAGGCAGTGAGGATGTAGGCTTCAGACAGGAATAGTTAAGCAGGATGACAGGACAGGATGGAGGTGTAGTGTAGAGCTGTGTGTACAGTACAGGAATAGTAGATACAGGACAGGATGGAGGTGTAGTGTAGAGCTGTTGTACAGTACAGGAATAGTAGATACAGGACAGGATGGAGGTGTAGTGTAGAGCTGTGTACAGTACAGGAATAGTAGATACAGGACAGGATGGAGGTGTAGTTAAGAGCTGTGTACGTACAGGAATAGTAGATACAGGACAGGATGGAGGTGTAGTGTAGAGCTGTGTGTACAGTACAGGAATAGTAGATACAGGACAGGATGGAGGTGTAGTGTAGAGCTGTGTACAGTACAGGAATAGTAGATACAGGACGGATGGAGGTGTAGTGTAGAGCTGTGTACAGTACAGGAATAGTAGATACAGGACAGGATGGAGGTGTAGTGTAGAGCTGTGTACAGTACAGGAATAGTAGATACAGGACAGGATGGAGGTGTAGTGTAGAGCTGTGTACAGTACAGGAATAGTAGATACAGGACAGGATGGAGGTGTATGTAGAGCTGTGTACAGTACAGGAATAGTAGATACAGGACAGGATGGAGGTGTAGTGTAGAGCTGTGTACAGTACAGGAATAGTAGATACAGGACAGGATGGAGGTGTAGTGTAGAGCTGTGTACAGTACAGGAATAGTAGATACAGGACAGGATGGAGGTGCAGTGTAGAGCTGTGTACAGTACAGGAATAGTAGATACAGGACAGGATGGAGGTGTAGTGTAGAGCTGTGTGTACAGTAAGGAATAGTGATACAGGACAGGATGGAGGTGTAGTGTAGAGCTGTGTACAGTACAGGAATAGTAGATACAGGACAGGATGGAGGTGTAGTGTAGAGCTGTGGTACAGTACAGGAATAGTAGATACAGGACAGGATGGAGGTGTAGTGTAGAGCTGTGTACAGTACAGGAATAGTAGATACAGGACAGGATGGAGGTGTAGTGTAGAGCTGTGTTACAGTACAGGAATAGTAGATACAGGACAGGATGGAGGTGTAGTGTAGAGCTTGTGTACAGTACAGGAATAGTAGATACAGGACAGGATGGAGGGGTAGTGTAGAGCTGTGTACAGTACAGGAATAGTAGATACAGGACAGGATGGAGGTGTAGTGTAGAGCTGTTACAGTACAGGAATAGTAGATACAGACAGGATGGAGGTGTAGTGTAGAGCTGTGTACAGTACAGGAATAGTAGATACAGGACAGGATGGAGGTGTAGTGTAGAGCTGTGTACAGTACAGGAATAGTAGATACAGGACAGGATGGAGGTGTATGTAAGCTGTGTACAGTACAGGAATAGTAGATACAGGACAGGATGGAGGTGCAGTGTAGAGCTGTGTACAGTACAGGAATATAGATACAGGACAGGATGGAGGTGCAGTGTAGAGCTGTGTACAGTACAGGAATAGTAGATACAGGACAGGATGGAGGATGTAGTGTAGAGCTGTGTGTACAGTACAGGAATAGTAGATACAGGACAGGATGGAGGTGTAGTGTAGAGCTGTGTACAGTACAGGAATAGTAGATACAGGACAGGATGGAGGTGTAGTGTAGAGCTGTGTTACAGTACAGGAATAGTAGATACAGGACAGGATGGAGGTGTAGTGTAGAGCTGTGTATACAGTACAGGAATAGTAGATACAGGACAGGATGGAGGTGTAGTGTAGAGCTGTGTACAGTACAGGAATAGTAGATACAGGACAGGATGGAGGTGTAGTGTAGAGCTGTGTACAGTACAGGAATAGTGATACAGGACAGGATGGAGGTGTAGTGTAGAGCTGTGTGTACAGTACAGGAATAGTAGATACAGGACGATGGAGGTGTAGTGTAGAGCGTGTACAGTACAGGAATAGTAGATACAGGACAGGATGGAGGTGTAGTGTAGACTGTGTACCCCCCCCCCCCTTTTTTTTTTTTTTTTTTTTTTTTTTTTTACAGTACAGGAATAGTAGATACAGGACAGATGGAGGTGTAGTGTAGAGCTGTGTGTACAGGAAAGTAGATAAAGGACAGGATGGAGGTGTAGGTGAGCTGTATACGTACAGGAATAGTAGTACAGGACAGGATGAGGTGTAGTGTAGAGTGTTTCAAGTACGGAATAGTAGTTCAGGACAGGATGGAGGTGTAGTGTGAGCTGTGTACGGACAGGAATGTGATACAGGACAGGTGGAGGTGTGTGTAGAGCTGTGTACAGTACAGGATAGTAGATACAGGACAGGATGGAGTGTAGTGTAGAGTGTTGTACAGTACAGGAATAGTAGATACAGACAGGATGGAGGTGTAGTGTAGAGCTGTGTACAGTACAGGAATAGTAGATACAGGACAGATGGAGTGTAGTGTAGAGTGTGTGTACAGTACAGGAATAGTAGATACAGGACAGGATGGAGGTGTAGTGTAGAGTGTGTGTACAGGAATAGTAGATACAGGACAGGATGGAGGTGTGTGTAGAGTGTGTACAGTACAGGAATAGTAGATACAGGACAGGATGGAGGTGTAGTGTAGAGCTGTGTACAGTACAGGAATAGTAGATACAGACAGGATGGAGGGTAGTGTAGAGCTGTGGTACAGTACAGGAAATAGATTGTAGAGCTGTGTACAGTACAGGAATAGTAATACAGGACAGGATGGAGGTGAGTGTAGAGCTGTGTACAGTACAGGAATAGTAATACAGGACAGGATGGAGGTGTAGTGTAGAGCTGTGTACAGTAAGGAATGTAGATACAGGACAGGATGGAGGTGTGTGTAGAGCTGTGTACAGTACAGAATAGTAGATACAGGACAGGATGGAGGTGTAGTGTAGAGCTGTGTACAGTACAGGAATAGTAGATACAGGACAGGATGGAGGTGTAGTAGGTGTGTAAGTACAGGAATAGTAGATACAGGACAGGATGGAGGTGTAGTGTAGAGTGTGTACAGTACAGGAATAGTAGATACAGGACAGGATGGAGGTAGTGTGTAAGCTGTGTACAGTACAGGAATAGAGATACAGGACAGGAGTGAGGAGTAGTGTAGACTGTACAGTACAGGAATGTAGTAGACGGAAGGATGGAGGTGTAGTCGAGATAGTGTACAGACAGGAATAGTAGATACAGGACAGGTGGAGGTGTAGGAGAGTGTGTACAGTACAGGAATAGTAGATACAGGACAGGATGGAGGTGTAGTGTAGAGCTGTGTGTACAGTACAGGAATAGTAGTACAGGACAGGATGGAGGTGTAGTGTAGAGCTGTGTACAGTACAGGAATAGTAGATACAGGACAGGATGGAGGTGAGTGTAGAGCTGTGTACAGTAAGGAATAGTAGATCAGGACAGGATGAGGTGTAGTGTAGAGCTGTGTACAGTACAGGAATAGTAGATACAGGACAGGATGGAGGTGAGGTAGGCTGTGTACAGTACAGAATAGAGATACAGGACAGGATGGAGGTGTAGTGTAGAGCTGTGTACAGTACAGGAATAGTAGTACAGGACAGGATGGAGGGTAGTGTAGAGCTGTGTACAGTACAGGAATAGTAGATACAGGACAGGATGGAGGTGTAGTGTAGAGCTTGTTACAGTACAGGAATAGTAGATACAGGACAGGATGGAGGTGTAGTGTAGAGCTGTGTACAGTAAGGAATAGAGATACAGGACAGGATGGAGGTGTAGTGTAGAGCTGTGTACAGTACAGGAATAGTAGATACAGGACAGGATGGAGGTGTAGTGTAGAGCTGTGTACAGTACAGGAATAGTAGATACAGGACAGGATGGAGGTGTATGTAGAGCTGTGTACAGTACAGGAATAGTAGATACAGGACAGGATGGAGGTGTAGTGTAGAGCTGTGTGTACAGTACAGGAATAGTAGATACAGGACAGGATGAGGTGTAGTGTAGAGCTGTTGTACAGTACAGGAATAGTAGATACAGGACAGGATGGAGTGTAGTGTAGAGCTTGTGTACAGTACAGGAATAGTAGATACAGGACAGGATGGAGGTGAGTGTAGAGCTGTGTACAGTACAGGAATAGAGATACAGGACAGGATGGAGGTGTAGTGTAGAGCTGTGTACAGTACAGGAATAGTAGATACAGGACAGATGGAGGTGTAGTGTAGAGTGTGTACAGTACAGGAATAGAGATACAGGACAGGATGGAGGTGTAGTGTAGAGCTGTGTACAGTAAGGAATAGTAGATACAGGACAGGATGGAGGTGTATGTAGAGCTGTGTACAGTACAGGAATAGTAGATACAGGACAGGATGGAGGTGTAGTGTAGAGCTGTGTACAGTACAGGAATAGTAGATACAGGACAGGATGGAGGTGTAGTGTAGAGCTGTGTACAGTACAGGAATAGAAGATACAGACAGGATGGAGGTGTAGTGTAAGCTGTGTACAGTAAGGAATATAGTACAGACAGATGGAGGTGTAGTGTAGGCTGTTACGTACAGAAGATACAGAAGGATGGGGTGTACGTACATAAGGAATGTATCAGACAGATGGAGTTATAGTGTGTACAGTAAGAATATAGATAAGACAGTGAGGTGTATGAAGGGTACATAGGAATAGAATCAGGAAGATGAGGGTATGTGAGCTGTACAGTACAAAAGTACAGGACAGGAGTGTGAGCTGTGTCAGTACGGAAAGAACGAGATCTAGATACAGGACAGGATGGAGGTGTAGTGTAGAGCTGTGTGTACAGTACAGGAATAGTAGATACAGGACAGGATGGAGGTGTAGTGTAGAGCTGTGTTACAGTACAGGAATAGTAGATACAGGACAGGATGGAGGTGTAGTGTAGAGCTGTGTGTACAGTACAGGAATAGATAGATACAGGACAGGATGGAGGTGTAGTGTAGAGCTGTGTACAGTACAGGAATAGTAGATACAGGACAGGATGGAGGTGTAGTGAGAGCTGTGTACAGTACAGGAATAGTAGATACAGGACAGGATGGAGGTGTAGTGTAGAGCTGTGTACAGTACAGGAATAGTAGATACAGGACAGGATGGAGGTGTAGTGTAGAGCTGTGTACAGTACAGGAATAGTAGATACAGGACAGGATGGAGGTGTAGTGTAGAGCTTGTGTACAGTACAGGAATAGTAGATACAGGACAGGATGGAGGTGTAGTGTAGAGCTGTGTTACAGTACAGGAATAGTAGATACAGGACAGGATGGAGGTGTAGTGTAGAGCTGTGTACAGTACAGGAATAGTAGATACAGGACAGGATGGAGGTGTAGTGTAGAGCTGTGTACAGTACAGGAATAGTAGATACAGGACAGGATGGAGGTGTAGTGTAGAGCTGTGTACAGTACAGGAATAGTAGATACAGGACAGGATGGAGGTGTAGTGTAGAGCTGGTGTACAGTACAGGAATAGTAGATACAGGACAGGATGGAGGTGTAGTGTAGAGCTGTGTACAGTACAGGAATAGTAGATACAGGACAGGATGGGGTGTAGTGTAGAGCTGTTGTACAGTACAGGAAATAGTAGATACAGGACAGGATGGAGGTGTAGTGTAGAGCTGTGTACAGTACAGGAATAGTAGATACAGGACAGGATGGAGGTGTAGTGTAGAGCTGTGTACAGTACAGGAATAGTAGATACAGGACAGGATGGAGGTGTAGTGTAGAGCTGTGTACAGTACAGGAATAGTAGATACAGGACAGGATGGAGGTGTAGTGTAGAGCTGTGTGTACAGTACAGGAATAGTAGATACAGGACAGGATGGAGGTGTAGTGTAGAGCTGTGTTACAGTACAGGAATAGTAGATACAGGACAGGATGGAGGTGTAGTGTAGAGCTGTGTACAGTACAGAAATAGTAGATACAGGACAGGATGGAGGTGTAGTGTAGAGCTGTGTTACAGTACAGGAATAGTAGATACAGGACAGGATGGAGGTGTAGTGTAGAGCTGTGTGTACAGTACAGGAATAGTAGATACAGGACAGGATGGAGGTGTAGTGTAGAGCTGTGTGTACAGTACAGGAATTAGAAGATACAGGACAGGATGGAGGTGTAGTGTAGAGCTGTGTACAGTACAGGAATAGTAGATACAGGACAGGATGGAGGTGTAGTGTATGTAACGCTGGTATTATCTGTACTTTGTTTTCCAGCGTTACTCTGCATGTCTTTTGCATTAACCCTTTTGCTCCTTTCCCCCTAACCAGTGGGATACTGTTGTCTGTTACCTATATGGATGCTGCTCAGTTCCCGGCTCTGCTGCGTACCCGTACTTGGTGAGTGGCTCCGCTGCTTTGCATGACCGCCCGCATGTGCGGTTCCTGACCTGCTGTGAAAGCCGTCCGTAGCTTGCAAAGTCCTCTGCAGTGGTGCATGACTTACTACGTGTGTGGCAGCAGCTTCTGTCAGGCGCCTGGCCTGCTGTGAAGACCATCCGTAGCTTGCAAAGTCCTCTGCAGTGGTGCATGATTTACTACGTGTGTGGCAGCAGCCATGTTGGGTTCCCTCTGTGATGAGTTGTCTGACTCTGCATAGGGGGCGCGGCCCACACCTGTCCTGCTTTTATGAGGATTGGGTGTGTATTAGAATTACTGCTCCAGCCTATTGCTGTGAAGCAGCTCATATATAAAGTTCCTCAGCCCTAGTGGGCGTTGCCAGAGCTTCACATTGAATCCACACTGAATCCCTGAACCTAGCCGTATGTGGTTGTGTGTTCAGCTCCTGCTCTGAAGTTGATCAGCTCTGGAGAGCTGATTCCCTGTTCCTGCTGTTTCTTGTTCCCTGATCCTGGATCTAACCCGGTACCTGAATGTCTGAACTGTGTCTTGTGTTTCCGCCTATGCTGGGGCTGATTACCCAGATCGCCGTTCCTGGAGGCTGTATATCCAGGCCTGTTCCTTCTGTGTCTAATTACCTGAACCCCTGATCCTGGATCGCATCCTGTACCTGACTGTCTGAACTGTGTCCTATGTGTTATGTTCCTGAAATCCTGCTGTGTCCAGAACCCTGTGCCAGTGACTGTGAATCCTTGCTATATAACCTGAGTTCATCTTGGAAGGAGGAGTCCGGTGTGTGCTGAGTTTCTGTTACTCTGTGCTCAGCTTCTGTGCGATCCCCGGCCAGCTCCCGTTGTGCTGGGCGGGGCTTGCACCAGACCGCTGGGGTTCCTTTTCAGGTCGCTGCCAGATGTCCGGATCCTGCCTGTCCAGAGACTGCCTGGTCACTTGCCGTGACAACCTGCCTGTCCCAGAGACTGCCTGGTCACTTGCCGTGACAACCTGCCTGTCCCAGAGACTGCCCTGGTCACTTTGCCGTGACAACCTGCCTGTCCCAGAGACTGCCTGGTCACTTGCCGTGACAACCTGCCTGTCCCAGAGACTGCCCTGGTCACTTTCCGTGACAACCTGCCTGTCCCAGAGACTGCCTGGTCACTTGCCGTGACAACCTGCCTGTCCCAGAGACTGCCCTGGTCACTTGCCGTGACAACCTGCCTGTCCCAGAGACTGCCTGGTCACTTGCCGTGACAACCTGCCTGTCCCAGAGACTGCCCTGGTCACTTTGCCGTGACAACCTGCCTGTCCCAGAGACTGCCCTGGTCACTTGCCGTGACAACCTGCCTGTCCCAGAGACTTCCTTGGTCACTTGCTGTGACAAACCTGCCTGTCCAGAAACTACCTATATCCCCTGCCGTGATTCCCTGCCCTTTTCCCAGGTGCCACCCGCTCTCTTGTCCTGCCGGTTCCTTCTTGGTCTACCCTGTGATGACGTCTGTCCTGGGTCGGTGTCTGATGTTCTCCTGCTGAGCCTGTGCTACGCCTGAGGCCTGAGAGAGAGGCCGTCCTAGTATGCCTGTGCCAGATGACCCTGGACTTCATCAACCCGTGATGACCCCGCCATCGTCTGAAGTCTGTCTGAGGTCGGTGTCTGATGTTCTCCTGCTGAGCCTGTGCTACGCCTAGGGCCTGAGAGAGAGGCCGCCCAAGTATGCCCGTGCCAGATAACCCTGGTCTGCATCTACCCGTGATGTCCTCCTGCACTCGTCTGTGATCCTGAGTCGTGTACCCTTCTCTGATGTGCGGAATCGGGAGCCCGGTCTTATGTTCTGTTTATGTACTGTGTTTCTTTAAGTAAACTTTATGTTTCTTCTTACCTGAAGTTGTGCGGTGTTGTCTAGTCCTGCAGGTCGCCACCTTGCCCACATGCTCAGCTGCCACGGATCCCGGTCGCTGCCCTTCCCTAGTCCGGGCAGGCCCGGGTCTCCCTCCGTGGTCCAGTGGGTCCACATTCTCTTACCATCTGGGACCCATGCCTCACATCGTCGTGGACTGGCGGCGTGGGAGCATTGGCTAGCTAGGCAAGCTATGCCATGTCCAGACGCCCCGCAGCCGTGGGAAGCGTCACAGTGTAGAGCTGTGTACAGTACAGGAATAGTAGATACAGGACAGGATGGAGGTGTAGAGCTGTGTACAGTACAGGAATAGTAGACACAGGACAGGATGGAGGGGTAGTGTAGAGCTGTGTGTACAGTACAGGAATAGTAGATACAGGACAGGATGGAGATGTAGTGTAGAGCTGTGTACAGTACAGGAATAGTAGATACAGGACAGGATGGAGGTGTAGTGTAGAGCTGTGTACAGTACAGGAATAGTAGATACAGGACAGGATGGAGGTGTAGTGTAGAGCTGTGTACAGTACAGGAATAGTAGATACAGGACAGGATGGAGGTGTAGTGTAGAGCTGTGTGTACAGTACAGGAATAGTAGATACAGGACAGGATGGAGGTGTAGTGTAGAGCTGTGTGTACAGTATAGGAATAGTAGATACAGGACAGGATGGAGGTGTAGTGTAGAGCTGTGTACAGTACAGGAATAGTAGATACAGGACAGGATGGAGGTGTAGTGTAGAGCTGTGTGTACAGGAATAGTAGATACAGGACAGGATGGAGGTGTAGTGTAGAGCTGTGTATAGTACAGGAATAGTAGATACAGGACAGGATGGAGGTGTAGTGTAGAGCTGTGTGTACAGTACAGGAATAGTAGATACAGGACAGGATGGAGGTGTAGTGTAGAGCTGTGTGTACAGTACAGGAATAGTAGATACAGGACAGGATGGAGGTGTAGAGTAGAGCTGTGTACAGTACAGGAATAGTAGATACAGGACAGGATGGAGGTGTAGTGTAGAGCTGTGTACAGTACAGGAATAGTAGATACAGGACAGGATGGAGGTGTAGAGCTGTGTACAGTACAGGAATAGTAGATACAGGACAGGATGGAGGTGTAGTGTAGAGCTGTGTACAGTACAGGAATAGTAGATACAGGACAGGATGGAGGTGTAGTGTAGAGCTGTGTGTACAGTACAGGAATAGTAGATACAGGACAGGATGGAGGTGTAGTGTAGAGCTGTGTGTACAGTACAGGAATAGAAGATACAGGACAGGATGGAGGTGTAGTGTAGAGCTGTGTACAGTACAGGAATAGTAGATACAGGACAGGATGGAGGTGTAGTGTAGAGCTGTATACAGTACAGGAATAGTAGATACAGGACAGGATGGAGGTGTAGTGTAGAGCTGTGTGTACAGTACAGGAATAGTAGATACAGGACAGGATGGAGGTGTAGTGTAGAGCTGTGTACAGTACAGGAATAGTAGATACAGGACAGGATGGAGGTGTAGTGTAGAGCTGTGTGTACAGTGCAGGAATAGTAGATACAGGACAGGATGGAGGTGTAGTGTAGAGCTGTGTGTACAGTACAGGAATAGAAGATACAGGACAGGATGGAGGTGTAGTGTAGAGCTGTGTACAGTACAGGAATAGTAGATACAGGACAGGATGGAGGTGTGTGTAGAGCTGTGTACAGTACAGGAATAGTAGATACAGGACAGGATGGAGGTGTAGTGTAGAGCTGTGTACAGTACAGGAATAGTAGATACAGGACAGGATGGAGGTGTAGTGTAGAGCTGTGTACAGTACAGGAATAGTAGATACAGGACAGGATGGAGGTGTAGTGTAGAGCTGTGTACAGTACAGGAATAGTAGATACAGGACAGGATGGAGGTGTAGTGTAGAGCTGTGTACAGTACAGGAATAGTAGATACAGGACAGGATGGAGATGTAGTGTAGAGCTGTGTGTACAGTACAGGAATAGTAGATACAGGACAGGATGGAGGTGTAGTGTAGAGCTGTGTACAGTACAGGAATAGTAGATACAGGACAGGATGGAGGTGTAGTGTAGAGCTGTGTACAGTACAGGAATAGTAGATGTGTAGCCCTGGTACACAATACCAGGAGGATGAGTGGAGAGGTAACAGTTAAGGGCTCTTCATAACATCACGTACACTTCGGACACACCCAGCAGGGGTGTGGAAGGGAGTGATTCAGTCAGTCAGTTTCCTGTCCTTGGACAGAGCAGACGTGTCCAGTCTGAGCCTGTTAGCAGTTCAGAAAGTGGAGGCTAGTACAGGTGGTCTAGTTCACCTCAGCCTAGTCAGAGCTGTGCCCCACTGGAAGACAGACTGAGATATCTATTAAGAGTCGAGCAAATCGAAGGGCAAAGTGGAAGGAATATTTGAAAGTGCTTTTGGATTGGAGAAGTCCTGCACATTGTAACCGGTCACTGGGGACCGAAGGATCACTATAGCTTCAAGCATAGTGGTAAGAAAACCAGAGGCTTACCGGACCTTAGGTCGTGGCAAGCAGCCCTGAAGAGTCAGTACGTAACTGGGGTCAGAGGGAGTGAGGACCTTGAGTCAGTGCACGACAAGATAGGAATTCAGCTCTCTCACAGGAAGGCTCCAACCACAAAACTGACCGGGCCGAACAGCTTTGGAATAGCTGGAATTATAGAGGGAACTACGCTTCAAGCTGGTTGGACTCATCATCATTGGACAGTAAAGGGAGGCCCCTAACTTGCTTAGCCGTTGCCTCAAAGCTCATCCTCCATCAACCGCATCAGCCTCCCTGGGAACTGCCTTACCATCTTACAAGTAAAGGTATGGAAAGACGCTGACGTGTGGAGACTGAGTTATTTATTTGCATGCCTGCACAACCCCACCATAACCATCGACCTGAGGGAAGAGTCCCACCTGTAGGGGACCCGACATCTAGCTGCCTCACCATCCCCTCAGAGATCTACAGCAGCGCTGGTACAAATTACCAGAGACTACAGGTGGCGTCACGAACTGTATATATATCCCCTGTAAATATCCCCCCCAACATACGCCAGACCGCCAGGGCCACAGACCGAGCCACCGCTACCTGTGACAACCCCATAGACTTCCATGGGCTCGGCTCTGAGTACCCCATTGCCCTGGTAACCCACAATTGTGGTGGCGGGTCGACACATAGATACAGGACAGGATGGAGATGTAGTGTAGAGCTGTGTGTACAGTACAGGAATAGTAGATACAGGACAGGATGGAGGTGTAGTGTAGAGCTGTGTACAGTACAGGAATAGTAGATACAGGACAGGATGGAGGTGTAGTGTAGAGCTGTGTACAGTACAGGAATAGATAGATACAGGACAGGATGGAGGTGTAGTGTAGAGCTGTGTGTACAGTACAGGAATAGTAGATACAGGACAGGATGGAGGTGTAGTGTAGAGCTGTGTACAGTACAGGAATAGTAGATACAGGACAGGATGGAGGTGTAGTGTAGAGCTGTGTACAGTACAGGAATAGTAGATACAGGACAGGATGGAGGTGTAGTGTAGAGCTGTGTACAGTACAGGAATAGTAGATACAGGACAGGATGGAGGTGTAGTGTAGAGCTGTATACAGTACAGGAATAGTAGATACAGGACAGGATGGAGGTGTAGTGTAGAGCTGTGTGTACAGTACAGGAATAGTAGATACAGGACAGGATGGAGGTGTAGTGTAGAGCTGTGTACAGTACAGGAATAGTAGATACAGGACAGGATGGAGGTGTAGTGTAGAGCTGTGTACAGTACAGGAATAGTAGATACAGGACAGGATGGAGATGTAGTGTAGAGCTGTGTGTACAGTACAGGAATAGTAGATACAGGACAGGATGGAGGTGTAGTGTAGAGCTGTGTGTACAGTACAGGAATAGTAGATACAGGACAGGATGGAGGTGTAGTGTAGAGCTGTGTGTACAGTACAGGAATAGTAGATACAGGACAGGATGGAGGTGTAGTGTAGAGCTGTGTACAGTACAGGAATAGTAGATACAGGACAGGATGAGGAGTGTAGTGTAGAGCTGTGTGTACAGTACAGGAATAGTAGATACAGGACAGGATGGAGATGTAGTGTAGAGCTGTGTACAGTACAGGAATAGTAGATACAGGACAGGATGGAGGTGCAGTGTAGAGCTGTGTACAGTACAGGAATAGTAGATACAGGACAGGATGGAGGTGCAGTGTAGAGCTGTGTACAGTACAGGAATAGTAGATACAGGACAGGATGGAGGTGTAGTGTAGAGCTGTGTACAGTACAGGAATAGTAGATACAGGACAGGATGGAGGTGCAGTGTAGAGCTGTGTACAGTACAGGAATAGTAGATACAGGACAGGATGGAGGTGCAGTGTAGAGCTGTGTACAGTACAGGAATAGTATAACAGGACAGGATGGAGGTGCAGTGTAAGCGTGTACAGTACAGGAATAGAAGATACAGGACAGGATGGAGGTGTAGTGTAGAGCTGTGTACAGTACAGGAATAGTAGATACAGGACAGGATGGAGGTGTAGTGTAGAGCTTGTGTGTACAGTACAGGAATAGTAGATACAGGACAGGATGGAGGTGCAGTGTAGAGCTGTGTACAGTACAGGAATAGTAATACAGGACAGGATGGAGGTGTAGTGTAGAGTGGTACAGTACAGAAATAGATACAGGACAGGATGGAGGTGTAGTGTAAAAAGCTGTGTACAGTAAAAGGAATAGTAGATACAGGACCCAGGATGGAGGTCAGTGTAGAGCTTGTACGTACTTGTTTATTTCTGGGGGGGGAATTTTCTGCCCCATCTCTTTTTTTTTTTTTGTACGCTGAAACCCCCCCTTCTTCTGCAGCTCTCTTTTCTTCCCCTTCCCCCCCCCCCGCCGCACTCGGGCAGGAAAATTTTTAGGGGCCGTGCTGGAATTTTTCCCCCGCTTCCCCCCGGGGGGCCCCCTTTGGCCGAACACGTGCTTTTTTCCCCATAGAAAACCCATTTTTAAATATTCATTTTTTTTTGGGTTTAAAAAACCCGGGGTTGGGGCTTTGCTAAAAAACCCCAAATTTCACTGTGTTAAAACCCTGCCCCCAGGGGATCGTTCCCGGGGGCCCCCGGTAAACCCCTTTTAAAATCCAACAGAGCCCGGGGGAAATGGAATTCTGGGGGCCCCCATGACCCCGGGTCCCCCAAATTTTGGGGTTTTTTTTTTCCCCCTTTTTTTCAAAAAAAAACCCCTTGTTTTGGTCGGGGCCCTTTTTTCTGCTGGGTTAAAAAAACATTTTGAAACCTTTTAAAATTTTTCAGGGGTCACCCCCCGCTTGCAGCCGGGGGGGGCCCAAAAAGGAACCCCCTTTTTTTGAGGTCAAAAAACTGACATGCATAAGTCTTACAGGAAGTTTCCTTGGGGAAAATCTTTCGGGGGGGAAAATTTTGAGTAAGAAAACCCCTTTAATTTTTTGGTTTTGGCCCTTCCCCCCGCCGGGGTTTCCGGAAAAGACTAAAAACCCCCTGTAGTTTTCTTTTTTTTTAAAAACCCTTTTTTTTTTATAAGGGATCTGTCCCCAAAAGATTTGTCTCAGTTTTTCAATTTTTTTATTAAAAAACCCCTTGGGGCCCCTTTTTTTAAAGGGGAAAAAAACCTTTAAATTTTTTGGGTTTTTTTTTTTCCCCCCCGCTCTATAAACGAATTTGAAAGTGCGAAGCAAACCTACTTTTTTTGGGGTTCCCAAACGGACCCCCTTGAAAAATTTTCACCCAAAAGCCTATGGTGGCAGCTAAAAAAAAAAGGGGAAAAAAAGTTTTAAATTAGGTGCCGGCAGTGACCGGGGGGGGTTTATAAGGTACTGCCTGGGACCCCGGGGAAATTTAAAATTTCCCCTTTCACTGCAGCGTGCCCAATACCAAACACCAAAAGGCCCCGTCTGGCGACAAATTTACCCCAGGTCCTTTCCCGACTGACCTGAGGAAAGGGGGGGGCGCCAGAGACCCCCCCGTTCCTAAGTGGAATGGGATATTTAAAAAATCCCGCTTTTTACTGGGCGGAGGGCACACCTCTTTTGGGGGGTCCCCCCTTCCCAAACAAGTGGTGGCACGGTGGGACCCAAAAGGGGCCCCCCGGGCTACCGGGGGGGGGGCTGTGTCCCCTTTTTATCACATGAAACGGAAACAGATGGGGTGTAGTGTAGACCCGGGTTTTTAGAAACAGGAATAATAAAATACGGACAGGGGGGGGGTAAATTTTAAGCTGGGGTCAGAAAAAGGGGGAAAAATGAACAGGACAGGAGGGGGGTAAGGTTTTTTATTAAATTTTCCCAAACTCGTTTGTTCGCCCCCTTTTTCTTTCGTTTGCTGCCCCCTTTTTGCCCCCCAATCAAAAGGATTTCCAGCTTTATGCCCGCCCTGATTCTCCCCTTTTTCTTCTTAACACCCCCAAAAATGAGCAATCAGGCTTCAAATAAAACCCCGCAGTAAACCCCGTGTTTTATTTCCCGTAACCCTTTTGGGCCTTGTACTCCACTTTTTCCAGGGGAACTTTTGAACCCCTTGTGGACTCTGAACCCTGCTTTTTTAAAGCCCCCACGTTTGCATGGACTTCGGAAACCCAGAGAAAAAAAACCTGAATCTGTATTGGGAGGATTGCTGAGTTTGGGGGTTCTCGGGGCCCGCTTTTGTCTCCTTTTCCCGGGGTTCTGCAAACTGTGTGTTTTTTTCCCCAAAATTTAGAAGTAAACCCGGACTTTTCTATATCAAACCTGTTCTCATGATGTTCATCCACCCCCAAACAAAACGCTTAAAGAACTGTACTAAATACATTTTTTAAAAATTTTAAGCCAAAAAAATTTGTGTCTGTGGGGGGGGAAGGCTGGTCTGCTGTACTGTGGATATCAACGTCCGGGTTTTACTTTCGTGATGACGTGGGGTTTTGCTTCTCAAAAACCTTCCAGGTGACAAAACCCTTAAGTTTTTTTTTTTTTTCATGTTCCCCGGTAAAAAAATATTGTTTTTTTTTTTTTTTCCCTTTTTTTTCTCTTTTTTGTCTGCTGTAACTCGGATACAATTCTTTGGGTTTAAAATTTCTGTGAAAATAGGGGGTTTTGATTTTTACAACCATTCCAGGTGAGCATTTCCCCTTTAAATTTTTTTTTTTTCTCTGCAGTGTTGCACAGGTAACACATTTTTTTTTTTTTCTCCCCCTTCTTCCTAATCCGTTTTAAAAAAATCGGAAAATGGAGGGGCCCCCATAAAAAGGGAAAATTGCGGAGGACTGAATTTAAAATTTCCCTTTCAGATTTGCAGAATAAAAGCCCCTTTTACAACAAAGGACCTCAATAATCACAATTTGCAAGTGTTTTGGGGGAATACCCGGATTTGCGGGCCGGGGTTGAAAGGGTTTTAGGGGGGCGAGTCCACCCCTCCGTAGCCCCATGCTGGGTTTCCCCCAAATTGCCCTTTTCTTTTGGGGGGTAAAAAGGAGAAAATTTGGGGGTTTTTAAATTTTAAAAGCAATCTTTTTTTCTGCCCCATGCTTCAAAATTTTCCCCCCTGAACATCTAAGGTGCTTTCAAAAATTTGTTGCTTTCCCAAAAGGTTTTAAAAGGGGGGAAACCCTCTGTTTTGGGGAAAAAGGGGGAAGATTTTTTTTGAATCACCTTGATATTTTTTTTTCACCATGGGGCAGGGTTTTTATCCCCCAAAACGGGGTGCAACAGCTAAAACAGCCTTTTAAATTTTTCGCCAAGGAAGCACTCTAAATGAATATGCCCCTTTGGGTTTTTAGGAGAGGGGGCCCCTTTATCCCCCCGGGGGCATTTCCCCCCCAAAAAACTTTTTTTTCGAAAAGGGGTTTACCCCACTGATTGGGGTGAACCCTTCTCTTGACCCTCCCATGCTTTTGGGGGATTTTTTTAACCCCTGCTGTATTATAAATCGTCGACTGAACGCAGGCAAAGAGTGGTTCAAAAAAAATTTGTCAACCCCCTTTTCCCCACCTTCCCCCTCCAGCAAGGAAAACCCTTTTGGAGGTTACCGGAACCTGAACCCGCCCCCCCCGGGGAGACCTTTACCGAGGGTTAGGATGCACGCAAGGAACATTTTTTTAAGGAAATCATGTTTCTTTGTGGTAAGCCCGGGCACTTCATTATAAAATCCCCAGCCGTTCTCGAAAAACCTGCGCATCATTAAATGTGATGTTGCGAGGGGGACGCAGGCCGACCAGGCTCCAGAGGATCTCAGCAACAAAACTTGTTTTCCCCTCGGATTTTTAAAACCCCCGTTCCTTGAGGCGTTGACTGTGAAAAAACCCGCCTTTTTTTAAGTTTCCTAGGGGGTGCCCCCGCTGGTTGTAAGAAAAAAAAATTTTTTTTTTTTCCATTGCTTTTTTTTCCCCTAAAACCCCGGTTGATTCGTTTTGGGGTGTCTAGCTTCCCAAAATGACCCCTGGGCAAGGGGAAAATTTTATGGAGTCCCTTGCTCTAAACAGGAATCGTTCAGTAAAAAGGGGCTATCCAGACAGAAAAACCCGTGTGGCTCCCGCGACCTTGACCAGGGGTCGGGGAAACAACCCTTTGGGGTTTTTTCTTAGGGGTAAAGATAAAAAAAGGGGAAAACTGCCTTTATGCTTACCCTTTTCCCCCCCTTTTTTCCCCCTTTTTTCTGGGGCCCATCGGGGGTCAGAACCTACCATTAACGGGAGCCCAAAGGAATTACCTTTCCGGGAAACAGAGACCCAAAAGTTTTCAGTTGTCTTTTTTAAAAAAGGAATCATGTCTCCCTAAACCCCCCCCACTGTTCCCAGGACTAGTGGTTTTTGAAAGAAAAAACGCTGACCACTTCCCCTCCTACCGTCCAATAAATTGCCTTGAATTATTGCTAAAGGAGCCCCCTTTTTGGGTTAAACAAACCCCCGGGCGGGGCCCGAGCAAAAGGCTTTAAAGGATTACATAGATAAAAATTTCCCCCCAAAAGGGGCTTCATCGCCCCTTTTCATCCCCTGCAGGTGCCCCAAAATTTTCTTTGTAAAGAAAAAAGATGGATCCGAGACCATGCGTAGAAAAGGGGGAACTAAAAAAAGGTTTCTATTAGAAACCGTTATCCTTTGCCTTTCCCCCTGAGTATTGGAGGAGTGCAAACCCCCCCAAAAATTTTTTTTCAAACTAAAAAAAAAAATTTTTTTTCGGGGGGCCAAATAATTAGTCCGTATTAGCCCGGGGGAAAAGGGGGAAGACTGCTTTTAGGTCCGATTTTGGGCCCTTTTTGAATACTTTATCCTTTTGTCTGAGTCCCCCCGCCCCACCCACTTAAAATTTTTTGGGAAAAACTTTTTGGGGGGTCTCCTAATACATTGGGGAAATTTTTTTTGGATGAAAATTTAATTTTTTCTAACCCCGGGAAAATGGACATGTGAGGGGGGTTTTTGGGAATCTAAGACAAAATCATTTTTACATCAAATTTGAAAAGTGTAAAATTCCCCAAAGGACCGAAATTAAAATTTGGGGTAGTAGTCTACAAAATTTTTTGTAGGGAGGGAAGAAAAACCCAACCCATAATTTTTGGGGCCCAAGCCCTAGAAATTTTAAGGAGTACAGCGTTTCCCGGGGGTTTTCCAACTTCTATAGACTTTTTTTTTAAAAAATTTCTTGGGGTAGTGTCACCTATCACTCAACTAAACCCCAAAGAGTCTGGGTTTTTTCCGGCTCCCCCAAACCGGAGCTTTTTTCCCCCCTAAAAGAAAATTTACCACTGCCCCTACCCGTACATCCCCCAAACCCCAGCTTCCCCTTTATAAAAGGGGGGTGCTTCAGCTTGCCGTTGGGCATACTCTCTCAAGAACAGGTGAGAAGAATGTCTTGCATCCCGTCCCTTTTTTTTTTCCCCCAGTTGTCTTCGGCTGAAAAGGAAAAATTTGGGGGAAAAAGGGGAATTTTTTTGGGCCCTTTTGCCGCTTCAAAAAAGGGACAACCCTTTTTCAGGGGGGTGCCAGAAAAAAGTCGTCCTGACAGACCATCGAACCCTTTTGGTTTTTTAGGTGGGGGAAATGCCTGACTCCCGCCAGGCTCGCGGGGAAACTTTTTTTAAACCAATTTAATTTTTTTAAAACTTTTATAGACCAGGATCCCCGCAAGGAAAGGTGATCACTCTTGGATTTCCCAGCAGAGCACGTCCCCAAATTTCTCCTCCTAAACCCTTTTTTCCTGACTCTAATTCCTAGGGGGGAAATTTAAAATCAAAAAACCACTTAAAAAGGGGGTCAAGGAAAAAACCCTTTCGGAAACCTTTTTTTGGGACAACCCCCAAGGGGAAAATCTTTCTTTTTAAAAAAGGTGTGTGGTTCAGGGAAAGTCTTTATTTTCCGAAACAGTCAATTTTAAAAATAAAATTTTTAATCATTTTTGATTCCAAGATAGCGGGCATAGAGGAATTTTAAAAAACAGAATTTTTTCTCGTTTTTTTTGGCCCACTTGCAGGGAAAAGGGGGGGTTTGGGAAATTTTTCCCCTTTTTTTTGGGTCTGTGCAAGAGGGAAAACCCTCGCTCCTCCCAACTGGGCTGTTACACCCTTTCCCCCCCCTCCCCCCCTGGGACCATTCTTGGCTTCTTTGGAGTTACCAACCTCTCGGGAAAACACCATTTAGGGGTGGGGTTTACCCCTAACAAGGAGCTCATTTTATCCCTTGGGTTTTTTTACCCCCGCAAAACAGAATAGATTGATGATTAAAGAAAGTGTTTTGCTTCATGGGTACCGGGTGAGGTTATTTCGGATCGAGGGGTTCAATTTAAATTCTAGGGGGTTTTTGGGGGAAAAATTTTTTTTGCAGCATTGACATTAAAGTAACTTTTTTCGTTTTCTCCCCAACTTGGGGAAAAACCAACGAAAACCCAAAAAACCCTGGACCCGTATCTCCGCGCTTTTTTTCTGCCACCTACAGGGGATTGGGTTTGGGTCTACTTCCATTGCTAGTTCTCTTTTTAAAAACCTCAGAGTGCCTCCACAAAAAAGTCCCCTTTTTTTCTAAAATCTGGGGTTATATCCAAAATTTTTTAAACCCCGATTTCCCAAAAACGCCTTACCAGCAAACTGAAAAAATCACGTTTTTAAACAAAAAATTTTTGGTTTCAAAAGGGAAAAACGGGGAAAGGGTCAAAAAGGTAAAGAAAGCACAAAAAAAATTTCGAAAAAAAAACCCCCTTTAAAAGGAGGAGATTTGGGTTTTGGGGCTGTAAACCCAAATTTTTTTTAAAGTTAAAAACCCAAAACGTCTTTTTTGGGGGGCATAAGACTTGGCCCCATAAAACAAAAAATTTTTAAAAAAGGGCCTTTGGGCCTTGTCGTTTTTCCAACTCCCCCGAAAAAAAAAAAAACCCCCCCCGTCTTTCTTTTTCCCCCTACTAAAGGTGCGACCCCTCGTTTCCGGACGTTCCTCTCCTTGCCCTACCCGTGTAGCGGGGGCGGGGAAAATTTTTTGGTGGAAAAATTTTAAAATTCCAGGTTTTTAAAAATCATTTTCAATTCTTTTAAAAAAGGGGGGGGTACCCAGTGGGGACAACTCGGAACCGGTCAATAATTAAAATGCCCCGTTTTGGCTCCCGTTTCCAGAGGTCCCCCCACAGCCGGCGGAAGGTCCCCGGGGGGTTGCCCCTTAAGGGGGGGGGTAATGAAGGGTTTTTATGTTATTTTCCCGGGAAAAACCCGTTTGTTCGCGCCTTTTTTCTTTCTGTTTTTCTGCAGCTTCTTCCCCATAAAAAATGGGTTTCCTTTTTAAATTTTTCCCCCCTGATTTCTCCTTTGTTTTTTAACGCCCAGTGGCAACCCGGGTTTTTAAAAACAGCCGCAGTAAAACCCGTGATTTGGGATTTCCTTTAAAACCTTTGGACCTTGTAACCAGCTTTCCCTGGGGAACTCTGAAAATTTTTGGACCTGAACCCTCCCTTTTTAAAAGACCCCGTTTGCATGGATTTAAAGGTAACAGAAAGAAGATCCGAATCTGTATTGGAGTGATTGCGAGTTTTGGGGTTACTCGGCCGGGGTGTCTCCGTTTCTGTGTCGAAAAAATGTGTGACATTTCTCCCAAATTTTAGAAGTTACAGGACTTTTTATATAAACCGGGGACCCCGTTTTTCTCGCACCCAAGACAAGACGCTATTGAACGTACTACATACATTAAAAGGGGGTATTTAGATTTTTGTACAGTAGGGAAATTTTTTGATACAGGACAGAGGGGGGTATTTTTAGAGTGGTCAGAAAAGGGAAAAAGTAGATACGGACAGGATGGGGTGTATGTAAGCGGTGTCTTTTCGGAATAGAAAGATACGGGAACAGGAGGAGGGTTTTTAGAGCGTGTAAAAAGGGGAAATGTAGATAAGGGGGGGAAGAGGTTTTTGGTAGAGCTTGACAGTACAGGAATAGTGAACAGGACGGGAGGGGGTGGTGTGAGCTTGAAAAAAGGGGAAATAGAATACAGGCAGGATGGAGGTGAATTTAGAGCTGTGTTTAAGTACAAAAATAGTAGATACGGGGGGGGTGGGGTGTATGTAGAGCTGGTAAAAAAAAGGAAAAGTAGATACGGGGGGGATGGGGTGTAGTGTGAGCTGTGTGCCCATACGGAATAGAAATACAGGAAAAGGATGGAGGGTAGTGAAGGGGCTGTGTAGTGTAGCCCTGGTGAAGGAAACCCCCAGTACCCGGGGGATGTGCGGAGAAAAAAATTTTTTAAAATGAAAAATAAAAACCATCCCCCCACAAACTTGGACACACCCATAGGGATGTAGCCAAAAGCCCATTTCCCCTGTTTCGGACAGGGGATGGGGGTTTGTGCGTCTGTGCAAAAAAAGAAAGTTTGCACCCAAAAATTCAGCCCTCCTGCCCCGGGACAGTGAATTCAGTCGACGTGACCTAAACTAAAAATACGAAAACTGTAGCGAGTCCAAAGGAAGAAGCAAAAAGGGACTGACTTGACCCCCGGGGGAAAATTGGAGTGCTTATGCTCCCAAGCGCAAACGGGGAAAAGGGCGCAGGGAAGAAGTTAAGCAGTGCATTAATTTTTGGGGACTTTCCTGCCATTGTTACCCCCCAGGGGGGCCCCGGGTCATACAGTTTTAAAGGCGATGGTAGAAGAACCAGAGTCTTACGGGCCCTTAGGTCCCAAAAAGCCCCCCTTTTGGAGTGTGGGTCGTAACTGGGGTCCGGGGAAGTAAAAACCCCTTTGGGCGACAGAAAACCCGAGGAATCAGCCTAAAAAGGAAGGTTTCCCCCACTAAACTGCCCGGGGGAGTACAGCAAAGGGGGTTGCGGGGGAAAAAAGGGAGTGAACTTAGCTCAAATAGGGGGACTCATAATATTGGGGTAAAAGGAGGCCTCAAACCCTTTTTTTAGGTTAAAAATTTTTAACAAATCCTCCACCCACCCGCCCCCCCTGGGACCCGCCCAAACACTGAAAGTAAAAAAGGGGGGGAAAGACGCTGGATGGTGTGGACGATTTATTTTTTTTTCACCCGACATCATTTTTACCATGACTTTGAGGGGCCGTCCCCCCTGTGGGGGGGCCCCCCATTGGGTCCCCAACCCCCCCTCAAGGAAAAATTTTTTTCAGCGCTGGTCTAAAGACCAGCACTGGTGGCTCACGAACCCTATAAATTTTTAAACCCCCGTAAATATTCCCCCCCAAAATACGCCTGACCCCCAGGCCACAGACCCAGCCAATGCTACCCGTGACAACCCCATAGACTTCCATGGGCTGGGGCCCGAGTACCCCAAACCCCCCGGTAACCCCCAATTGTGGGGGCGGGTCAATACAAAAAGGGGTTCACGAACGGAGCAAAAACCCCCCAAAAATTTTGGGGAGCCCTGTGTCCCCGTGGGGGTGTTTTTGTAAAAAAAGGGCTGTTGCTATTTTTGGCGCTAAAATCCCCCATTTTCCCCCCCAAAATTTTCCCCCCCAGGCGCGGAGAAGAAGGTGGGCATGGATTCGTGGGCGTGTGCCCCCCGTGGCGCGAAAGAATGCCTGCCCTCTAAAAATGCTTTTTAAAATTTGGACCCCCGCCCTACGCAAAGGGGGTTTCCCCCTCCTTTTTAATTCCCGCAAAAGAGGAGGAGACGAAAAACCCCCTCCAGGGAAAACTGGACCTCGGTAGAAGAAGAGAGGGGGGTTCGGGGAACATAAAAAAGGGGGAGGACTGTGCCCCGAGCGGGAAAGGGGGAAAGGGGAGGCCCCGTTCCCCCCCCAACGCCACTAAAACCCCGAAAAATTGTGGCCTGCACCTGCAGCCCCCCTTTTCTGGAGTTGGGGAAAAAAAAACCGGGCAATTAAAAAAAATGCCCCTGAAAAGCCCCCGGGGGGGGAGACAGAGAGAAAGCTGGCCCCCCCGAAACAGGGCTGTTTGGGGACCAGTGCCCTTTTCCCCCAACTAACCGTTCCTGATTTCCCCCTTTTTCCCCGCTGAAGAAAGCTAAAGGGAAAAACCGGGGGCCCCCCCCAAAAATGCGAAACCGATCCACCGGGGGAGGGGGGAACGAAGGAGGGAGGAGGTCCCCCCCTTTTTCCGGGTGCCACCCCGCAAGGGCCGAAACAGATTCTCCCCGGGGGGCCCCGGGAAGAAACCCAGCCGTCTGTGAGGAGCACGCAGAGCGGGTTATGCTCCCCCCTGACCATTGCGCACCCCCGCTTCCTCTCTGAAACACCCACGTTGTGCATCGGCTCCCCCGGGCGTACATTTTCCGTACGCAACGGCCCCCTACTCTAAAATCGAAAACCCGCACCCTTCCACTCGCAATCAGCGGTTACATGACGTCGCGCAGGGCGAAAAATTTCTGAAACACAAAAAGAAAGTGCTATTACAGCGACGCAGACGGTCTACAAGGGAAAGCAGGGCCCCCCCGCGGTTCGCACAAGGACTGTTGCGCCCCAAAAACCCTTTTAGCAGGTCACGCCCCCTTTTTGTCAGTGCTCTAAAAAATTTGCATTTTTTCCCCCCCCGGGATGGAAAGGTAACGAAGTTAGCCCAAAAAAAAGTGAAAAAGGGGAGGACCCAGACAGGGGTTTCCCCCACCAAAAAAATGTAAAATTTTTTTGATTTAAAAAAAAAAATTTTCTGTTTTGCACTTTATTGCTATTATAGTGGTTTACATGTTTTTTATTAAGATAGAAATGCCCCGGGGGGGGACCGAGTGAAAATTTTAAAAAATTATTGCATATTTTTAAAATAAAAAACCCGGGTTTGGGAAATACCCCTGAGAATATAAAGGTATTTCAGAAGTTTTTAAAAGTGTCTTTTTTTTTCATGGACTTTTTAGCTGGGGCGTGCCCCCCCGAAATTATCCTGAAAAAAGTTGCGTTCGGGGCAAAAATATTGGTTTTACTGAAAACCCCAGCACAATTACCTCTGAAAAAGAAAACCCGTTTTTGTGGGACGATGAGGGTTCCGCTTTCAGAATCCCGCGCCCCCCCAGGACCACGTTGAAGTTTTTTGGGGGGGGGCCTTAAAAAAAATATTTTTTGAATATATTTTTGGAAAATGTTTTGTATTTTTTTTAGTCTAATGTTTGAAAGCAACGTTTAAGAATTTTTTCCTCCCGGAAAGGGGAAAAGTTTAATGTTAAAAATTAAAAAAAACAAAATGCTTTTGTATTCACAGCCCGGGGTGGTTTTTTTCCATGGGGGGGGGGTTTTGCCCTGTGTGAAGGGGCCCCCCGTCCCCCGGAGGATGTCGGAAAGGGAACAGTTTAAGCTTTAATAAACTACTCCCCCCACCTTGGAACACCCTAGGGTATTAGCCGTAGCAGTTTCCGTTTGGACAGAGGGTAGTGGGGTGCAGTCCCGTGCAGGAAAAAAGAGTTTTTTAGCAGAAAAAGTCCCTGCCCCGACTGAAATTCATTGACGTGTCCCGCTAGAAAAAATGAGAATCTTTACGCTCCAAGGGGAAAAAACAAGAAGGGGCTATTGATTACCTTAGGAATGGGAGGTTTTGCTACAAACCCCCGAACAGGGCCGGGGGGGTTGGGGAAAAATTTTTTGCGTGCTTAAGGGTTGGACTACCCGACATTGTTACCGGTATGGGGACCCAAGTG
>JARQOD010004778.1:0-52382 GCA_033576555.1 Oophaga sylvatica
TTTTGGAAAGGATTTTGTTCTGCGCTCCACATTAATGTTTGCTTGTCTTCTGCATACCATCCTCAGACCAACGGGCAGACCGAACGGACAAATCAAACCTTGGAGCAATATCTACGCTGTTACGTCAGTCATTTGCAGGACGATTGGCTGAAGCTACTTCCTCTAGCGGAATTTTCGTACAACAACTCCCAAAGCAGTTCCACGAAGGTAACGCCTTTTTTTTTGCCAACCTGGGTTATCATCCAAGTATTTTGCCTAGGTCTCCGGTTACGATTTCGGTACCAGCGGTTGAAGACAGAGTGACGGCGTTGCAACGTAATCTTGAAGTTTTGAAGGACTCCCTGACCACAGCACAGGAGCGTTACAAGAAGTCGGCCGATAGATTCCGGAAACCAGCACCTATGTATAAGGTAGGAGACTCAGTTTGGTTGTCCACCAAGAATCTAAAATTGGGTGTTCCTTCGCAGAAACTGGGACAGAAATTCATCGGTCCATTCAAGATCACTGGGATTGTGAGCTCTGTTGCCTGTCGGTTGAAGCTACCACGGACTTTAAAGGTACACCCAGTATTTCATGTTTCCTTATTAAAACCAGTCTCTCCTAACACGTTTCAGGGACGTATCGTACCTCCCCCTCCACCAGTGTTGGTTGATGGCGAAGAACAATTCGTGGTACAGGATATTGTTAATTCGAGACTTCATAGAAACCGGCTTCAGTATCTAGTTAGATGGCAAGGTTACTCTCCTGAAAATGATTCTTGGGAACCAGTAAGTAACATCAATGCGCCTCTGAAGATTGCTCAGTTTCATCGGAGATACCCGGACAGGCCTGGTCCAGGACCGTCCGGAGGCCGTCTTTAGGGGGGGAGTAATGTCAGTATTCCGGGTTTTCTAGGTAACTTTGTCAATGATTTTGCCCTTTGTTAAAATGGAGTTTGCTGTTTTGTGTGCCCTACTTCCTGTTCGTTTGTTTAAAGCCTGGCTCAGGTGTTGGCTTCACTGCTGGAATATTCTGCTTCCGTTTCCCTGCAACCCAGCTGCTTTGTTCCTCACAGATCTTTTGTGTATTTACCAGGAAAGTGCATAGCCTTATCTTCAGGTGTTTCTCAGCCACAGCAGTTTCTACCCATGGCTCTGGACATTCTCTGCATATGTAAGTTGCACAGAGTACTGTGTTATCACTAAACTGTTGACTTGGGAATTTAACCCTTGGTTCACTCCATCTGATAAGAACTGTGTTTCTGAACTGTTGCTGTTTAACCCTTTGTGCATTACCTCTGGTGAGAGCTGTTGGAACTGTTACTGGAACCTTACTGACATATGAACTTGTTGTTGGACTTCACTGAATTAAGCCACAACTGAGATTAACTTGTTCCTGGACCTCCCTGTGTTTTCTGCATACCTGGATCTGACTCTTCACACACCAGCAGTGTGTAAATCCAGCCACGTTATCTGTGCATCAGACTTACCTTGTGGTCACATTTGTGTGAGGACTCCGTCGTAAGAACTTTACCACCCTCGCTATAGAGGTTCAAAGACTTATATATCCGGATTCATATAACTGGACTTGTGTATATATATATGGACTCATTGCATGTCACTACGGGTTGTTTGAATATTGTTTTTGGGTGTTTTGCTGTTTCACAAATACATTATTTGCATTCAAAGAAACCCGTCTCTGATTGTTCATTGCCCCACGCTATCAGAATCCTCGAGTTCCTACAATAGTATTACAGGTGTGCTCCTCCTCCTCTGATGAACCTGGTTCACGTGAAGCGTCTGAATTGAGTTCCCCGCTGTCCGTGGAGGATCCCACCTTAGGTGGGGTTATCTCACTAAGGGATTTCCTTCCCGTAATACTACTGGCTCCCCCTAGGGCCTGTAACTCCTCTCTGATCATCAGGCGGATATCTTCTGCTCTCACAGAACTTTCCTCCTGCAGCGTATGGCTAATACAATCCTGACACAATCTTTTGGGATAAGTGTCCGGAAGAGGTTGGGAGCATAAGGCACATTCTTTATGTTTGGTCTTTTCCGTCTTTTTGGCCTAGGAACACACAAATCAGGGGGGAGGGGAAAGGGCCATCAGCTTGACAGGTGTGAAATATAACACTCACCCAGTGAAGCTTTTTATCAAGATGGTACCGGTCTTAAGGATGGAGGGTCCGGCTGCGGTATGGAGCGACTTGATTTCCCTCCAGATCTGCTTGTGGAACCACTCTGCTTAGAGTGTCCACTTCCACTTTTTCTGCCGCTGCTGCTGCCGCTGTGATGTGGCACCACCAGTTCCTCAGGTGGGCGCAACGCAGGATCGCTTGGGGACGACATTGCTGCGCACCGCTATGCACATGATCGGTGCTTTTATGCAGTTTCCCCATTCTCTTTTTTTTTTTTTCATCTCAGCGCTGACCCGGAAGTGCTAGGTTCACTTCCGGGTTCTCTGCCTTCCTGCACCTGCGCAGCCGCCTCCTCCAGCAGCGCTCCATGATTTTTTATCAAGCAATTTGCCGGGACCTCTCCTGACCACGCGCTCGCGTTCCTGACCGCTGCGGTCCCATCCCTACCCGGCAAGAGCGGCGATGGGACCTTTCCTGCCGAGGCTCCCAGCGTTATCAGGTAGAGCAGCCTCGGCTCAGTATGTGACACCCGTATTATATGCGAGCCAGAGCAATCCTGCTCCTGGCCTCGCACCTGGGAATATTCTCCTGTGATGGTGGGCTGCGACCCCTGCCGCTGCCGTCCTCCGACCCGTTACCTCCAGGCATGTGCGGTGTCTTTCTTGTCCCAGCTGAGGAGGGATAAACCCCCGACGCTGCTTCTGGTGCTGGAGCCCCTGCCGCTCCAAAAGAAACCGCACAGGCGGCTATCCAGCCCAGGAATCCTCTTCTCACGTAGGTTCCTCTGCTAGGAACAGGAAACAACTGAGGAGCGAGGGGGGCCGCCCCTTTTATCTCTCTGTAGGTTTCCTGTTCCTAGGGGCGGATCCCCTCTCTCAGTGGGTGCTGTCGTGGCGAAGAGAAAAAAGCGTCTTTTAGAGTGTGACAGAAGCTAAACATGAAAAAAGGATGTAAATCTGGTATCGCTGTAATCGCACCGATCCGAGGAACAAAGTCGCCTAATCACTAATACCGCACGAGGAACGGCGCAAAAAAGAAAACCAATTCTTCACCTTTGGTAGATTTGTTCATTGTGCCTCCCAAAGATCGCAGTAAGGCGATCACAGTGGTTCCCCCCCGCATATGGGGTATCAGCGTACTCAGGACAAAATGCACAATAGCTTTTGGGGTCCTATTTCTCCTGTTACCCTTATAAAAATAAAAATTTGGGGCAAAAAGGTCATTTTTGTGGAAAAAAATATGATTTTTTTTATTTTCACGGCTCTACGTTATAAACTTCTGTGAAGCCCTTGGGGGTTCAAAGTGCTGACCACACATCTAGATAAGTTCCTTGGGGGTCTAGTTTCCAAAATGGGGTCATTTGTGGGGGGTTTCTACTGTTTAGGCACATCAGGGGCTCTCCAAGCGCGACATGACACCCGCAGACCATTCCATCAAAGTCTGCATTTAAAAACGGTGCTCCTTCCCTTCCGATCTCTGCCATGCGTCAAAATAGTGGTTCCCCCCCACATATGGGATATCAGCGTACTCAGGACAAATTGCACAATAGCTTTTGGGGTCCTATTTCTCCTGTTACCCTTATAAAAATAAAAATTTGGGGGCATAAAGATTATTTTTGTGGAAAAAAATATGATTTTTTTATTTTCACGGCTCTACGTTATAAACTTCTGTGAAGCACTTGGGGGTTCAAAGTGCTCAACACACATCTAGAAAAGTTCCTTGGGGGGTCTAGTTTCCAAAATGGAGTCACTTGTGGGGGGTTTCTACTGTTTAGGCACATCAGGGGCTATCCAAACGTGACATGACACCCACAGACCATTCCATCAAAGTCTGCATTTGAAAAAGGCGCTACTTCCCTTTCGAGCTCTGCCATGCGTCAAAATAGTGGTTTCCCCCCACATATAGGGTATCAGCGTACTCAGGACAAATTGCACAATAACTTTTGGGGTCCTGTTACCCTTTGGAAAATAACAATTGGGGGTGGAAAGATCATTTTTGTGGAAAAGATATGATTTTTTAATTTTACTGCTCTACGTTATAACCTTCTGTGAAGCCCTTGGGGGTTCAAAGCTCTCACCACACATCTAGATAAGTTCCTTGGGGGGTCTTGTGGGGGGTTTCCACTGTTTAGGCACACAGGGACTCTCCAAATACGACATGGCATCCAATCTCAATTCCAGCCAAAAAAGTCAAATGGCGCTGCTTCCCTTCCGAGCTCTGCCATGCGCCCAAATAGTGGTTTACCCCCACCTATGGGGTATCAGCGTACTCAGGACTAATTGCACAATAAATTTTGGGGTCCTTTTATCCTTTGGAAAATAAAAATTGGGATGAAAAGATCATTTTTGTGGAAAAAAATATGATTTTTTAATTTACGGCTCTACGTTATAACCTTCTGTGAAGCGCTTGGGGTTAAAAGCTCTCACAACACATTTAGATAAGTTCCTTGGGGGGTCTAGTTTCCAAAATGGGGTCACTTGTGGGGAGTTTCCACTGTTTAAGCACACAGGGACTCTCCAAATGCGACATGGCGTCCAATCTCAATTCCAGCCAAAAAAGTCAAATGGCGCTGCTTCCCTTCCGAGCTCTGCCATGCGCCCAAATAGTGGTTTACCCCCACCTATGGGGTATCAGCGTACTCAGGACTAATTGCACAATACATTTTGGGGTCCTTTTATCCTTTGGAAAATAAAAATTGGGATGAAAAGATAATTTTTGTGGAAAAAATATGATTTTTTAATTTACGGCTCTACGTTATAACCTTCTGTGAAGCGCTTGGGGGTTAAAAGCTCTCACAACACATTTAGATAAGTTCCTTGGGGGGTCTAGTTTCCAAAATGGGGTCACTTGTGGGGGGTTTCCACTGTTTAGGCACACGGACTCTCCAAATGCGACATGGCGTCCAATCTCAATTCCAGTCAAAAATGTCAAATGGCGCTGCTTCCCTTCCGAGCTATGCCATGCGCCCAAATAGTGGTTTACCCCCACATATGGGGTATCAGCGTACTGAGGACTAATTGCACAATAACTTTTGGGGTCCTTTTATCCTTTGGAAAATAATAATTGGGATGAAAAGATCATTTTTGTGGAAAAAATATGATTTTTTAATTTTACGGCTCTACGTTATAAGCTTCTGTGAAGCCCTTGGGGGTTAAAAGCTCTCACAACACATTTAGATGAGTTCCTTGAGGGGTCCAGTTTCCAAAATGGGGTCACTTGTGGGGGGTTTCCACTGTTTAGGCACACAGGGACTCTCCAAATGCGACATGGCGTCCAATCTCAATTCCAGCCAAAAAAGTCAAATGGCGCTGCTTCCATTCCGAGCTCTGCCATGCGCACAAATAGTTGTTTACCCCCACACATGGTATATCGGTGTACTCTGGAGAAATTGTACAACAAATATTGTGGTTCATTTTCTCCTGATACCCTTGACAAAATTTAAAAAAATTGTGTCGAAAGAAAAATTTTGGGAAAAAAAGTTAAATGTTCATTTTTTCCTTCCACATTGCTTCAATTCTTGTGAAGTACCTAAAGGGTTAATAAACTTCTTGAATGTGGCTTTGAACACGTTGAGGGGTGCAGTTTTTAGAATGGTGTCACTTTTGGGTATTTTCTGTCATATTGACCCCTCAAATTCACTTCAAATGTGAGGTGGTCCCTAAAAAAATGGTTTTGTAAATTTTGTTGGAAAAATGAGAAATTGCTGGTCAACTTTTAACACTTATAACTTCGTAACAAAAAAAAATTTTGGTTCCAAAATTGTGCTGATGTAAAGTAGACATGTGGGAAATGTTATTTATTAACTAATTTTTGTGACATATCTCTCTGATTTAATGGCATAAAAATTAAAAGTTTGAAAATTGCAAAATTTTCAAAATTTTTGCCATATTTCCATTTTTTTCATAAAAAAACGCAAGTTATATTGAAGAAATTTTACCACTATCATGAAGTACAATATGTCACGAGAAAACAATCTCAGAATCGCCAAGATCCGTAGAAGCGTTCCAGAGTTATAACCTCATAAAGAGACAGTGGTCAGAATTATAAAAATTGGCCTGGTCTTTAACCTACAAAATGGCTTGGTCATTAAGGGGTTAAAGGATAAAAGACCACATATTACATCACGTGGAGGTTCATCTGGTCGCGGTGGCGGTCGCAATGCACGGTGTACCCTTTCCACCACTATGGATGACGCCCTCTCCTGTCCCACCAGGTCAGAAAAAAGTTCCGCCATAATTTTCCGTAATGTATCAGCCGCCCAACTCTCTGGGAGACCTTTGAGCCTGATGTTACATCTTCTGCTACGGTTCTCCTGATCTTCAGCTAGGAGAAGGGCTTTAGTGAGCAATGAGTTATGCAATTGAATATGAGACTCCGTTGAAGTGGCGTGTTGTACGAGCGCTGTTCTATCCGCTTCCAGACTGTCCACTCTTGGACCCATTGCATGCATGTCTTTCTTAAAGATGGCTAGATCTGCCAATACTGGTTGTAAAGCCGCATTCAGGGTATCTTTGAGATAGTCTTGTGAGAAACGGAGAGAGCGACATCTAGATTGTTCTCTAGTGATACTGTCAGCCTGCGAGCAGTCAGAATATGAGTCATCAGATTCCTCTCTGGAGTTCGCTGATTTTTGTAGGTTCAGAGGAGACTTTCTCCTAAGGAATTTCTGCATATTAGGTTGAGATTTGGCAGATTTGGGGGTTCCAAACTGGCCATTAGAGGATTTATTGCCTTTCACCATGATGTTGCTGTATATGCAAATTATTCATCGGCTGGGTGAGTTATTAAGTGGTCTTTATTGCATTATCAGAGGGCGAAGTCTCATGCCACAAATGGGGCTAAGTGGACACTTATTCCCCAACTTCCAATACACTTCAATAACACAGTCTTTGGGCTCAGTTGCTATTTAAATCGCAATACTCCTGTCACTTAGCGATGAAATAGACCAGTTAAATATTATATGAAAAAATATTATATAATATTATAGTCATAAGAAGCTGAGCACACACAACTATTTTTGCAGAGGATTTATCGCCATCTGTTGGAGGAAAACAGTGTTTGCACTAATGAAGATTCTTCAGCTGGAGCTATACAAATAGCCTGGATGTATTATGCAGTGGATTAGTAACTGTTGAACGCTGAACATGTATGTGCAGTAAACTGTTAATGACTTTTATGCATCCCGTCAGCACTACCGGAGGTTCTGTCACCGCAGTGCTGCCGCTCTATCTGGTAGCTGTCGGATACTCTCCCGTGTTAACTTCAGTCCCCGGCTTTGGGGCCTACCTTCTGGGTGGCTGGAGGAGAGCGTGTATTACGTCTCACGGCTGGAGATGAGCAGGGCTCCAGGGTGGTAGTATGGGGTTCCAAACGGACAGTAGTGAAGGCCGTTCTCAGCAGTTTTCGCCGCTAGGCCTTGGCCGGAATCGAGGCCCAGGCTTCCACACCAGAGTAGGCCGCAACACAGAAGTCAGTGCTAAGGTGATCAATCGGCTCCAAAGTGTCTCTCAGGCTTCCCGTGGGTGATGTTATGCGCACAAATAAGTTTATAGCCCAGGATGGCCCTGTATTATAGTAGATGGAACTAGATTATAGAGAGTGTGGTGAGGAGCTGATCAGAAACACGTCCTCTTCCCTTCCTTGCTAGGCCACGCCCCCCTCTAATCTTATTAATATTCCCTTAAAAATATTCAACTTCTCTCTTCCGGTATCTTTCCATCCTCATTTAAACATGCCATCATACATCCATTACTTAAAAAAACCGTCCATCAACCAGACCTGTGCCGCTAACTATTGACCTGTCTCTAATCTTCCCTACATCTCTAAACTCCTGGAACGCCTGGTCCACACCCGTCTTATTCGCTATCTCTCAGATAACTCTCTTCTCGACCCTCTTCAATCTGGTTTCCGCTCTTTACACTCTACTGAAACTGCCCTCACTAAAGTCTCCAATGATCTAACTGCTAAATCTAATGGTCACTACTCCATGCTAATTCTCTAGGATCTCTCCGCAGCATTCGACACTGTGGACCATCAGCTCCTCCTCACTATGCTCCGCGCTTTCGGCCTCAAGGACACCGTTCTCTCCTGGTTCTCCTCCTATCTCTCTGACCGTTCCTTCACTGTATCTTTTGCTGGTTCCTCCTCCTCTCATCTTCCCCTTACTGTTGGGGCTCCTCAAGGATCAGTCCTTGGCCCCCTCCTCTTCTCCTTGTATACTGCCCCTATTGGACAAACAATCAGTAGATTTGGTTTCCAGTACCATCTCTATGCTGATGACACCAATTATACACTACTCCTGACATCACTCCTGCATTATTACAAATCACCAGTGATTGTCTTACCGCTGTCTCCTACATCATGTCCTCCCTCTATCTGAAACTGAACCTGTCAAAAACGGAACTCTTCGTGTTTCCTCCCTCTACTAACCTACCTATGCCCGACATTGCCATCTCCGTGTGTGGTTCCACCATTACTCCCCAGCAACATGTCCGCTGTCTTGGGGTCATACTTGATTCTGAGCTTTCACTCACCCCCCACATCCATCACTGGCTCGCTCTTGTTATCTGCACCTCAAAAACATTTCTAGAATTCGACCTTTTCTCACTTTTGACTCTGCAAAAACTCTTACTGTTTCTCTTATTCATTCTCTTCTGGACTATTGTAACTCTCTACTAATCGGTCTCCCTCTTACCAAACTCTGCCCTCTCCATTCCATCCTGAATGCTGCAGCCAGGATCATATTCCTCACCAATCGTTACACCGATGCCTCTACCTTGTGCCAGTCATTACACTGGTTACCCATCCACTAAAGAATCCAGTACAAACTTATCATACCCACAAAGCACTCCATGGCTCAGCACCACCCTACATCTCCTCCCTCGTCTCAGCCTACCACCCTACATCTCCTCCTCGTCTCAGCCTACACCCGACCCGGCCCGTGATCTTCCTCAGACTGGGATAAAAACAAAAAGACAAGATTCAATTCCATCGTATAACAAAAGAGTCACTAACATGAAAAAAATGTATACAATGTTTGGTACATAGAGTGGCATAACAAGAATAGATTAATGTAAAAAAAATCAGATTTTCACATAGCATGATGAATCAGGAGACAACCTGTTGTGTATGAAGGAGCTGAATGGCCTCTAGGTTTCACCAAGCAGAAAACCTTATATTTTCACATTATTTTCCCAGGGAGAGGTATGGAGTTACTGTGCATGACAATTGCTAATAAAGAAAGGCAAATATGAGGGAAGATCATGGAGGAAGGAATATTGTGCCTAGCAATAAACATGATTGTTACACAGAATAGTGTCCCAGAAGAAGCAGCACAACAGAAGCTGGGGGAAAGCTCTCCCTGCAGAAAAGCACCAGCATAATGTGAAAAAAGAAAGATTTATATATGTACAGGCGGCCCGGGATCCCACCCACTGATTGTATGTCCGGGAACGATGCTGGAACGCACGCCAATGGGCACATCGGAAGCACGTCATGAGGTGTCACCGGGAACGATGCTGGAATGCACGCCAATGGACGCACCAGAAGCACGTCATGAGGTGTCGCCGGGAACGATGCTGGAACGCACGCCAATGGGCACATCGGAAGCATATCATGATGTGTCGCCGGGAACGATGCTGGAACGCACGCCAATGGGCGCACCGGAAGCACGTCATGAGGTGTCGCCGGGAACGATGCTGGAACGCACGCCAATGGGCGCACCGGAAGTACGTCATGAGGTGTCGCCGGGAACGATGCTGGAACGCACACCAATGGGCGCACCGGAAGCACGTCATGAGGTGTTGCTGGGAACGATGCTGGAACGCACGCCAATGGGCACATTGGAAGCACGTCAAGAGGTGTCGCCGGGAACGATGCTGGAACGCACGCCAATGGGCGCACCGGAGGCACGTCATGAGGTGTCAACGGGAACGATGCTGGAATGCACGCCAATGGGCGCACCTGAAGTACGTCATGAGGTGTTGCCGGGAACAATGCTGCAATGCACACCAATGGGCGCACCGGAAGCACGTCATGAGGTGTCGCCGGGAACGATGCTGGAACGCACGCCTATGGGAGCACCGGAAGCACGTCATGAGGTGTTGCTGGGAACAATGCTGGAACGCACGCCAATGGGCACATTGGAAGCACGTCAAGAGGTGTCGCCGGGAACGATGCTGGAACGCACGCCAATGGGCGCACCGGAGGCACGTCATGAGGTGTCAACGGGAACGATGCTGGAATGCACGCCAATGGGCGCACCTGAAGTACGTCATGAGGTGTTGCCGGGAACAATGCTGCAACGCACACCAATGGTCGCACCGGAAGCACGTCATGAGGTGTCGCCGGGAACGATGCTGGAACGCACGCCTATGGGCGCACCGGAAGCACGTCATGAGGTGTCGCTGGGAACGATGCTGGAACGCACGCCAATGGGCGCACCGGAAGCACGTCATGAGGTGTCGCCGGGAACGATGCTGGAACGCACGCCAATGGGCGCACCGGAAGCACGTCATGAGGTGTCACCGGGAACGATGCTGGAACGCACGCCAATGGACGCACCGGAAGCACGTCATGAGGTGTCGCCGGGAACGATGCTGGAACGCACTCCAATGGGCGCACCGGAAGCATGTCATGAGGTGTCGCCGGGAACGATGCTGGAACGCACGCCAATGGGCGCACCGGAAGTACGTTATGAGGTGTCGCCGGGAACGATGCTGGAACGCACGCTAATGGGCGCACCGGAAGTACGTTATGAGGTGTCGCCGGGAACTATGCTGGAACGCACGCCAATGGACACACCGGAAGTACGTCATGAGGTGTCGCCGGGAACGATGCTGGAACGCACGCCAATGGGTGCACCGGAAGCACGTCATGAGGTGTCGCCGGGAACGATGCTGGAACGCACGCCAATGGGCACCCTGGAAGCACCCCATGAGGTGTCGCCGGGAACGATGCTGGAACGCACACCTATGGGCCCATCGGAAGCACTCATGAGGTGTCACCGGGAACGATGCTGGAACGCACGCCAATGGGTGCACCGGAAGCACGTCATGAGGTGTCGCCGGGAACGATGCTGGAACGCACTCCAATGGGCGCACCGGAAGCATGTCATGAGGTGTCGCCGGGAACGATGCTGGAACGCACGCCAATGGGCGCACCGGAAGTACGTTATGAGGTGTCGCCGGGAACGATGCTGGAACGCACGCTAATGGGCGCACCGGAAGTACGTTATGAGGTGTCGCCGGGAACTATGCTGGAACGCACGCCAATGGACACACTGGAAGTACGTCATGAGGTGTCGCCGGGAACGATGCTGGAACGCACGCCAATGGGTGCACCGGAAGCACGTCATGAGGTGTCGCCGGGAACGATGCTGGAACGCACGCCAATGGTCGCACCGGAAGCACGTCATGAGGTGTCGCCGGGAACGATGCTGGAACGCACGCCTATGGGCGCACCGGAAGCACGTCATGAGGTGTCGCTGGGAACGATGCTGGAACGCACGCCAATGGGCGCACCGGAAGCACGTCATGAGGTGTCGCCGGGAACGATGCTGGAACGCACGCCAATGGGCGCACCGGAAGCACGTCATGAGGTGTCACCGGGAACGATGCTGGAACGCACGCCAATGGACGCACCGGAAGCACGTCATGAGGTGTCGCCGGGAACGATGCTGGAACGCACTCCAATGGGCGCACTGGAAGCATATCATGAGGTGTCGCCGGGAACGATGCTGGAACGCACGCCAATGGGCGCACCGGAAGTACATTATGAGGTGTCGCCGGGAACGATGCTGGAACGCACGCTAATGGGCGCACCGGAAGTACGTTATGAGGTGTCGCCGGGAACTATGCTGGAACGCACGCCAATGGACACACCGGAAGTACGTCATGAGGTGTCGCCGGGAACGATGCTGGAACGCACGCCAATGGGTGCACCGGAAGCACGTCATGAGGTGTCGCCGGGAACGATGCTGGAACGCACGCCAATGGGCACCCTGGAAGCACCCCATGAGGTGTCGCCGGGAACGATGCTGGAACGCACACCTATGGGCCCATCGGAAGCACTCATGAGGTGTCACCGGGAACGAAGCTGGAACGCACGCCAATGGGTGCACCGGAAGCACGTCATGAGTTGTCACCGGGAACGGTGCTGGAACGCACGCCAATGGGCGCACCGGAAGTACGTCATGAGGTGTCGCCGGAAGAGCCATTTGTGCACGGTAGAACGCAGCCATGAACCGCAAACCGGAAGTGCGTCTCCGTAGGGCCTGAAGTCAGTCTACAATGAGTGGTGAAGCGCGTCCGTGGAATGTGGGACTTAGGTGAGTGTATAAGTAGTGGTAAATCCAGTGATACCACAGGCAGATAATGAGGAAAAATAAAGAATGAGATCTCTATACCCCTCTAACGTGGAATCATTACCGGAGCTGCTGAGACTGGAGAAAAAGAAACACAGTAAATTACGGTAAAACCAATCATTAAAGGCTCCTGAGGTCATATTCCCTGTTTAACCCCTTCGGCTCCATGCTTTGTAGGAAATGAATCCAGAAGGCCTCTCTTAATTTGAGGTGTGGAATCTGCTTACCACCCCTTCTATTATTATGTACTGGTTCTCAGACGAGAAACCTGGTGTGCCACAGAAGGACGCTGTGCTGAATGCAGGAGCTGTCAGGGAATGATGAAGATGCAAGGGCCACCGGGGGTTTCACCGGTACCCCGCCAGGCCAGACCGACCCTGGCTGTGCAGTCATGTGACCGGCATTATCGTCCACAACATAAATCGGGTTTGTGATGAGAAATGCGGTCTTTTAAGGCTTGAGTGCTTTCCCCCACATAAATCTTGCCACAGGGGTATTTTATTGCACACAACAGGAACTTAGAATCCTTCCTAGAGATATCACGCCCTGTGTATGGATGGGGAATCTTACAGCCCTTCAGTACATTGGCGCACTGTCTACATTGAAGACAAGGAAAAGTTCCCTTTCTATGGGTTTGTAGAAATGATTGCCTACGTATTTTAGCCCCTTTGCGACATGCGCCATACTAGTACAGCGCATGTCGCATCTCCCCCTTTGAGGTGGGCTCCGGCGGTGAGCCCACCTTAAAGCCGGGACATGTCAGCTGTTTTGAACAGCTGACATGTACCCGCAATAAGCGCAAGCAGAATCGCGATCCACCCGCGGCTATTAACTAGTTAAATGCCGCTTTCAAACTCTGACAGCGGTGTTTAACCTGCATTTCTAGCCACCGGGCCGGAAATATGTGCACCGCTGACCCCCGTCACGTGATCAGGGGTCATCAGTGCGTTGCCATATGGTTGATGGCAGATTGCTATGAGCGCCACCCTGTGGTCGGCGCTCATAGCAATGCTGTAATTCAGCTACATAGAGGTGATCTATGCATCACCTGTATGTAGCAGAGGAGATTGCGCTATGGCAGTTTCTAGCCTCCAATGGAGACTATTGAAGCATGCCAAAAAGTTTAAAAAAAAGTTTTTAAAAATATTAAAAAAATGTAAAAACAAAAGTTCAAATCACCCCCCTTACGCACCATTCAAAATAAAACAATTAAAAAAAATCACACATAGACATATTTGGTATCGCTGCGATCTATCAATAAAAAAGGATTAACCCGATCGCTAAACGGCGTAGTGAGGAAAAAAGTCAAAACATCAGAATTATGTATTTTTGTCGCCTTGACATTACGTTGAAATGCAATAACGGGTGATCAAAAGATCATATCTGCACCAAAATGGTATCAGTAAAAACGACAGCTTGGCGCGCAAATAATAAGCCCTCACCCAAACCCGAGACCACGAAAAATGGAGATGTTATGGGTATCGGAAAATGGCGCAATTTTTTTTTTAACAATGTTTGGAATTTTTTTCACCACTTAGCTAAAAGAGAACCCAGGCATGTTTTGGTGTCTATGAACTCGTAGTGACCTGGAGAATCATAATGGCAGCTCAGTTTTAGCATTTAGTGAACATGGTAAAAAAAAATCCAAAAAACAACTGGGGTTGCACTTTATTTTGCAATTTTCCACTACACTATATGTTAAAACCAATGATGTTGTTCAAAAGTACAACTCTTCCCACAAAAAACAAGCCCTCACACGGCCATATTGACGGAAAAATAAAAGTTATGGCTCTGTGAAGAAGGGGAGTGAAAAACAGAAACGCAAAAACGAAAATGGGCTCCGGCGCGAAAGGGTTAACCCTTCTCTGACATCAGACGTACTATCCCATCCATGTGCCCTGAGCCTGTCTGCCCATTGACGGAATAGTATGTCATAACGATCGGCCGCGCTAACAGGTGGTGTGTGGTCGATTGCAGCTGAGTGTCAGCTGATTCTCACAGCTGACACCCGGCACTAAGTGTCAGGCACGGTCACAGACTGCTCCCGGCACTTTAACACACGGAATACTGCGATCAAACACGATCACAGCATTCCTGTTGCAGGCAGAGGGCTGACAGCCCCTCTGCCTTTGGATCGGAGACCCCGCGGCATGCTCAGTGCATGTCAGGAAGTCTATCAGGTCAGTGTGCACCGAGTGCAGCACTGACAGCTTCTCTAGCATGGGGAGGCTGCTTCACCTCCATGTTATAGAAGTGATCAGCCTGCAAAAAATGAGTGTCCCATAGTGTAAAAGATAGAATGAAGTAAAAACATTTTAAATAATTGTAAAAATATAAAGAATCATAGAATGGTAGAGTTGGAAGGGACCTCCTGGGTCATCTGGTCCAACCCCCTGCTCAAAGCAGGATTCACTAAATTATCCCAGACAGATGTCTGTCCAGCCTCTGTTTGAAGACTTCCATTGAAGGAGAACTCACCACCTCTTGTGGCAGCCTGTTCCACTCATTGATCACCCTAACTGTCAAAAAGTTTTTTCTAATATCTAATTGTGTCTCCTCCCATTCAGTTTCATCCCATTGCTTCTAGTCTTTCCTTGCGCAAATGAGAATAAAGATGATCCTTCTATAATGTGACAGCCCTTGAGATATTTGTAGACAGCTATTAAGTCTCCTCTCAGTCTTCTTTTTTGCAAGCTAAACATTCCCAAATCCTGCAACCGTTCCTCATAGGACATGGTTTGCAGACCGGTCACCATTCTGGTGGCTCTTCTCTGAACTTGCTCCAGTTTGTTGATGTCTTTTTTGAAATGTGGTGCCCAAAACTGGACACAGTATTCCAGATGAGGTCTGACCAAAGAGGAGTAGAGGGCAATAATGACCTCATGTGATCTAGACTGTATGCTTCTGTTGATACATCCTAGAATTGCATTTGCCTTTTTTGCTGCTGCATCACACTGTTGACTCATGTTAAGTCTGTGATCATTAGTATACCCAAGTCTTTTTCACATGTGCTGTTACTTAGCCCTATTCCTCCCATTTTGTATATGCTTTTTTCATTGTTATTGCCCAGATGTAGTACTTTGCATTTTTCTGTTAAAATCCATTCTGTTAGTTGCTGCCCACTGCTCCAGTTTATGTATATCTTTTTGAATCCTCTCTCTCTCTTCTCTAGTATTAGCTACCCCTCCTAGTTTGTGTCATCAGCAAATTTGATCAGTTTACCCTCAATTCCTTAATCAAAATCATTGATAAAGATGTTGAACAATACAGGGCCCAAAACAGAGTCTTGTGGTACCCCACTTGAGACATTCTTCCAACTGGATGTGCAGCCATTTACGACCACTCTTTGGGTCCGATCACTAAGCCAGTTATGAATCCACCTAACAGTTGCCTTGTCCATTCCATACTTAGTCATTTTTTCAATAAGGATTGTGTGAGATACTTTGTCAAATGCTTTGCTGAAGTCAAGATATACTATATCTACAGAATTTCCCTGATTCACTGTTAAAAATGCTTAATTTCATATATTTTTCCAGGACTTGTTACCAGATGTGATACTTCTAAAGAAAATGTCACGTTTCTTATAAAAAAATTATAGTGGTTTATTGGACTGTTTACCAAAAAAACATCATTACAGGAAAACATAAAATGAGTGAAATAGTTACTAGATATTGTCCATTTGTCCATAGCAAAACTTGTACACATCTTTCCTTGGTGTTCTGAATGGTAAAATGACATTCTGTCTCTGTCAGGAACGTCTCAGAGAAGCAACACGTGGTTACATGGCAGCTGGCTGTTCATTCATCATAGTCCTTGTCCCATGTGTCTGTGGAGTGAGTGAGCGAGCCAGCCCCCCCTTCGTGTAGCCATTGTATATAAGTCCCTTAGATCACGTGGTCTCTGTATATGGAGATGACACTTTACCATACAAAAATAGCATCTGTGATGTCAGCGAACGTTAATGTGACTCGGTACAGAATTGAGTGTAGAATAAATCCATAACCAATAATTAATATTTAACAATTCCCCCTTTTGAGGGTGACAGACATTAATTGGAACCCTCAAAGTAGAGAAGTTCATCTTTAGGATAATCAGATCTTCTTTCTTCTTTTTCTTTAATTTCCATAATAATAATAATATCAGATTATTGTTATATGCACTCAATAATATAATGATGTGAATTCATGTTATGGTAAGCCGTGACCAATATTCATATAAAATATATGTCTTATATTTTCCAAACCTAAATTGAAGCATCTCCGGTCCAGTCATCATCATCTATGTCATCTGGTTTCATTTGACGTCTTGTTCTTGGTTCTTTTAAAACACAGTCTTTATACGATAATTTCTTTGAAATAACATGTAGATATTGTGGAGGTCGTGTGTCATGTGTCCATCAAAGTCCATAAATTCAAATGTTGATAAGAAAACAAAGTCCATTGATGAAATGAAGCTTTAATATCTGAGCAGTGTCACCTTTAAAGACCTTGGCTTACATTGGCTCGCCTTGGATATTTCTGGAATCCTCCATGCCATCCGCAATGGTCTTGGAACAGGTGTGACGTCTTTAGTCAGCAAAGCAAGGGTTAAAATGACTTTCCTTGCTAAAGATAGCACCATAACCAGTCCTTAGTCCTAATGCACAGGACTCATGTCAGGGATGTAGTTTCCTGACAACTTATTGTTCACCAGCCTTCATTGAAGCTTCATAGGTGATAGGAAACCACTGGAACGTGATAAAAACGTGATAACACAGTTCATATCAGCATCATAGGATCATCGTCCTCTGCCATTGTGTCTGTCAGTTTAGATACTGCGATCGTGGCTGTCAGTGGTGAATACTGCAGTTGTGGCTGTCGTGGTATACGCAGTTGTGTTGTGATACTGCAGTTGTTGTCAGTGGTGATACTGCAGTTGTTGTCAGTGGTGAATACTGCATGTTGTCGTGTGATACGCAGTTGGCTGTCAGTGGGATACTGCAGTTGTTGTCAGTGTGAAATGAATTGTGATTGACACAGTCTATTATTACTCAGACATCATATGCCTTGTTACCTTCTGGAACTTCGGCTTTGTCTTCTTGTAACTTTTTAAATTTACTTGAATTTAGAAATATGAAAAGTCTTTATTAACGTAATTCCAATATCTTGCTTGAAGTCTTCATTCCCTATTCTATACCAAATCTGGTAATTTTCCTTCCTATAATATCACAGCGTACCATACAATCAGTAATATCCATAGAATTATTATCAGAATAGTAATATGGAATTCATGTTTGTATGTGAAACAATAATAAATGATAATGCATTATTAACCATATTCTTCATGAGATAGAACATTTTTATGTCATTGGTGTAATTACCTTTCAACCCATAGGTTCAGTGTGTTTTTCATGTAACAAGTGTTTCCATCTTTATTACTAAAACTTTATTAATGGAATATATTTATTAGACCAATAATAGGTAAGAATGTATAGCCATGAACCAAAATGTGAATATGAGGGAATGAATGAATGAAAGAATTATTGTATTTACTCAGAATTAGAACATTTTCTATTAATGAAACGATATCTTCACTATATTTAATGAAGCAATATTCTCATACTAGACATTACTTTATTAAATATTGATGTTTCTTGATTGAGATAAAAAATAAAAATTAAGAATCAAACATAGAGATAAAGGAAGAATAAAAATTAAAAAATGAAAAATAAGAATAAAAACAAAAATAAGAATAAAAATGAAAATAAGAATAAAAATGAAAAATAAAGGCCTTTATATGTTTATGACAAATGCTGAGTAGTTATGTTTCAGTAACACATACCCTTAATATTTCCATTATCTGGATGATTTCATATTTGTCATAACCTTGTGTTACCAAAATATTCATATTATGCAACTTTGCATGTAATCCCCTTCTTAGTGTAAAGAAATGACTCTTTATAATACTTAATGTTATTATCTCTAGTAGTTATACCATTGTACCTTTTTATATTCTTTACAATGTGTGAAGAAGAGGTATTGATGAAATGTGATGATGTATTCAGGATCAAAACACATTTCCCCCTTAATACCAAAAAATATTATTCTGTGAAATAATTGATTTATCAAAACCAAAAGGAAAAAAAAAAATAATTGTTTTATAAATTATTTATGTAACTTCTGTTTTAGCTTTATACCATATATTTGTCTGAAGATGTGTACCATCTATGTAACCATTAAAAATAAAAATAACATTGAATATCATAAAATTATCCTCTGGGAAAAGGGAAAAAAATAATCTAAATGTAGATTTTCTTGATAAACCATTTTGATGTGTGATTACACTTATCTACTATTAACTAAAAAAAATAATTACTAAAGGAATATATGTTGAGTAGATAATATTCATTATGTATCTTAATATTCTAATTGAACTGATTTGTATTATTTCTCTTAAAAACAAGTTGTTGTTTTTCTCGCATACCATGAATTATGATACTTCTTTCATACATCACACATACATTTTCTCTTAGCAGCTGCTCATACACACATCTGTCATCTGTCACTCAGACTGTGACACGGATAAGTTCACACCACAAGTTCCTCATACAAAAAGGTAGGAATATTAACCCAAATAATTGTATCTTAATTATCAATGCGCATTGTAAACTACTGACGGGGTCGTCTCGTCAAACACTCGTCCTCCAGTCACTCCAGATTAGATTATGAGCATGGGTCGACCAATCAAAGTATGAGTCAGACACAAGGCTGGTTCAAACTTAGAGCACGCTCAAGAATGGTACTAGTGGCACCGATCTCAGCAATGTCCTGTCTTTATTAGCATACACGGGGTTATATAGACATAACAAACAGGATGACCCACGTGGGGTAAGCTATATTCATCTAATATCCGGCCAGCCCTGATTGGCCCATGTCTCCAGACAGATGTTGATGTCGTCTTCAATTGTTAAATGTCATTGTGGTCGTCATCAATGGCTTGATTCAACTTTGTCTGTCAGAAGTAGGCGTTGATCTGGGTCAATGTCTCAGGAACAGATGTTGGCGGATACTGGTACTATCTTTGAACTAAGTTTCGATATGACTTGTCTTCAGAGCACAGAATAGAGGCAAAGCACACAAGCATATATATATATATGAAAATATAAGAATATAGAAATGGACATATGACATTAGACATTGGGCATATTATAATTGTCCTTTGCAATCATGGGCAAACTGTTTATGTTTAGCATCTATCATTTCTGATTAATTACGTCTTGTTCTAACAGGTTATAAAATGTAACGACAGGAAATGTAGCCGCGTGGGTTCATTTCTACATCTATGTAACACTCAAAAGGTGTGACATTTCATATTAAGGTTCAGCCTTGCAACACTCCTTGATGTGGTCTGGCCCAGACGTCTTGACATTTCCTGAAGCTGATGAAAACACGTCTCAGAGGAAACGGGTGTAGGATGGATCGATGCTGGCTCTATCTTAGCTGAAGCATTTGTTATATTTGATATATCTGGTTTCACTCGACAAGGAAAAACTTATTGTTTCTTAAAATGGCGGCGATGAAACAAAATGGAAGCGAAGCATACATATGTATGAAAGAATAACAGTATATGAATATTTACCTTGACAATTCCCCCTAAACACTCAGTTTTTCCCTTGGCGTGGTGACCTTTGAGACTGTCCATGTGTGGGGAGAGGGGAGGTGGATTTCTTCACCCAGCTACCTCAGAGACTGCCCCCTTATGGGACGCCCCCAGACAGCTGGGTCCCTATGTTGGTTAACACATGGAGTTCTCCCATCTGTCCCTAAACTAACTCTTTTGATTGTATCGCGTCATAGAGGGTTTTGCCAAGAGGATCAGGCGGGGTATATTGTTCCATATCCCCTACATTCATATACATCTCTTCTTGATAAAGGAAAATACCTGAGGGGTCGGTTGCCTTTTTTTACAGCTTTCCTATATATGGGTACCACACAACACAGAGCTGAATACTGTAATACTAATCGGTGTGCCAAATCTATAAACTTTGAAATATTACTCATCATGCACCATCCACTAAAGCTAAGTGATGTCTAATGAACCTGTTATCATCATCATCTACACGGCTAAGTCTGTTCCAAGCATCCGTTACTGCAAGGATGCAAGCAAATGTCATTAGTAGCATCATTCCTCTTCTGGAGGCTCTCCAAGGACCTTCTTACAAGGCGATGCGTGGATCCAAGTTTCCTTGCCTTGTAGCTTGACTGCGGTATTTGTCGTCAGTAGAACTTGGAAAGGTCTGTCAAATCTCGGATCCAGACTCTCTCTCACGTGTCTTTTAATGACTGCCCAGTCTCCGGGCTGCAGGCTGTGACTCCCAGGATCCTGGTTTGGATCTGGAAGAGAACTGAAGACATTATCATGTACTTTCTTGAGTCTTTTATGCAAATCCCTTACATATGAGCTTAATACATGGTTACTCATTTCCAGTGCTTGGGGAAAGAAACATCCTAAGCTAGGCACTTTGCCAAATAGTATTTCATACGGAGAAAGTCCAGTTTTCCTATTTGGAGTGTACCTTACTGAATATAGGGCTAATGGTAAACATTCAGGCCAAGATTTCCCTGTTTCAGCCATGGCCTTTTGGATTTTTAACTTCAATGTCCCATTTAGTCTTTCTACTTTTCCACTGCTTTGTGGATGATATGGTGTGTGGAAAACTTGTTGAATTCCCAGAGCTTTCAAAACTTCATTCATTATTTCACCTGTGAAATGTGTACCTCTGTCACTTTCGATCACCTCTGGTACTCCATACCTGCACACCACCTCCGCAAGCAGCTTCTTTGCGGTCGCCGCAGCCGTAGCCTTGGCAATCGGAGAGCCTCGGCCAACCTGAGAATAAATCAAAACATACCAACACGTACTCCCATGATCCTGATTTTGGCAGCTGAATATAATCAATCTGCAGTCTCTGGAAAGGATAGAGGGGCCGAGGGGCGTGTTTGGGTGGTGTCTTGACTACCCTTCTCTGATTATGTGTAGCACATACCATGCATCCCTGGATCAAACCTTCTATACAGGTGGAAAAGCCTGGTGCTATCCAATGCTTCTGCATGACGCTCATTACAGCAGTTTTGGACTGGTGGGTTGGCCCATGTAACATCTGGGCGACCGCAGGGTACAACGCTCTTGGAAGGCATCGGCGCATCCCTCTTCCCCATACCCCAGTTGCTGCATTCAGACATGCACCTTCTTTTCCCACTTTTCTACTTCCTCCTGGCGCACCTGAGCCTGCATCTGGGATAAGGCATCCTCCGACACAAAGGGATTTTTGGGAACGCTTACCTGTGCATCGTTAACCCTTGGAGTGGTCTACTGGCTGCTGTTTTTGCTGCTGCATCGGCCATTGCGTTTCCTTTACTCACCTGATCAGTGCATCTGGTATGTGCTTTAACTTTTATGACAGCTACTTCTTTTGGTAATTGTAATGCATCAATTAACTGCTGGACTGCGTCAGCATTTTTAATGGGATGTCCTGCTGCCGTCAGGAATCCTCTAGACTTCCAAATTGGACCAAAATCATGAGCTATACCGAATGCGTATCTAGAATCTGTGTAGATGTTAACAATTCTACCTTCAACTATCTTACAGGCCTCGGTCAGAGCCTTAAGTTCAGCCTCCTGGGCCGACTGATGTGGGAGCATTGGTTCTGCTTTGATTACTGCATTCAGGGAGACGATGGCATACCTGGTGTGGAAGGTACCTGAGTCATCTTGGTGGCGAGATCCATCTACAAAAGATTCAAAATCAACATTAAGTCTTTCAGTTTCAAACACTGTGGGTAGGCCTGCTGTTTCCTGTGCCATAAGCTGAACACAATCATAAGGAATCTCCTCTCTTGGATCTTCTTTGTACAATACCGTACAATACCTGACCTCCCCCCTAGATCCGAGAGAGGTAACAATGTGACAGGACTAAGTGTGGTACATCTCTGCAAAGAAACATTTGGAGGCATTAAAAGTGCACATTGCAATTGAAGGTGACGTGCAGCTGAAAGATGTGCCGGCTGCACCTGGTTCAGTATGGTATATACATCATGAGGTGTAAGTGCTGTCAGTGGATAATCAAGAACGATATCTGATGATTTGTGGAGCAATAGTCCTACAGCATGTACTGCCCGTACACAGGACGGGTACCCCTAGCCACTGCATCTAGTCTTTCACTGAAACAGGCCACTGGCCTTTGATTGTCACCATGTAACTGAGTCAATACTCCTGCCGCGTGTCCCTGCTGTTCATGGAGATACAGGGTGAATGGTAGTTCATAGTTGAGGGTTCCTAGCGCTGGAGCTGCCACAATCCTGTTTTTGAGGGAATAAAAAAACAGTCTATACCTTCAGGAGTTAGTTTAAAAGGCACAATGGTGATACAGTCACAGAGAGGCTGCATGAGGATTGACACAGCATGTATCCACTGTCTGCAATAGAAACCAGTCCAAGAAATGTCCTAAGAGCGGCAACATTAACAGGAATAGGAAAATTCTGTACAGCTTCTTTGCGAGCGCTGGTCAGATGTCGCGCCCCCAGTGTAATGCAATGTCCCAAAAAGATAACTGAAGATTTACAGAATTGCAGTTTATCCTTTAACGCTTACAACCTGCTTGGTACAAAAACAACATAAGTAATATTGTTGCAATACTACACTGTTTCCTGGAGGGGCACAAATCAGTAAGACATCAACATATTATAAAAATAACATTGGCAAAATCAATAACTGTAAACTAAGCAGCATCCTGAGATATCTGGAACAAAAGTGTATATATATATATTAGACACCACTGGAGTTTCCAGATCAGTAGCTGCATTAACTGCCCATAATTTTTTTTGTACCAACCCGTACACAGGGTTAAGTTGAAGGGGGGCTGGAGTTTGCTATGTGGGCACTGATAAGAACTGTCCTTGGACCTGCAGCTGCCTGCTTGCAAAATGTGGGCTAGAACTACTCCTGGCTGTTTTTTTTTTTTTTTTTCTGATACAGAACAAGCTGAATTCTTCTAACTTTTTTTTTTTTTTTTAATACATTGTTCGGAGTGGACAGGGAAAACATACAGGATTACACTCTGGACAGCTTCAGTAAGTAATTGTTGGGACCTAGGCATATTAGTAGAAGTATATCATGATTTCATTGCATATATTGCATATTGACACGGCAACTGTCCTGCTCTGGTTGCTGGGACCTGTCCTACTTCTACCTGACCACACGTTTGTATATACGAATTAGATTCGTCCTGTATCATGGGTCCTCCTTTCTGTGAAATTGTTGCGGCCAGTCCTCCAGCATAGTGGAGTTGATTATTTGCAGCATCTACTATGACCCCAACATGTTGTTTCGTAAAATCCCCTGTCCTTATCCTAAAGAGTACATCATGACAGTGGGGTCCAGGAATAACATTGGAATATATTTCCTGAAAATCTTCTCTTTCCTCTGTGTATCCTGTCTCTGACGGGTGAATAATCTCTTTCCTCTGTACTAGCAACGTCTAGCGACATGATTTTACAAAGAGTGCTCTGCTTCAGTTCTGGTGTCATAGTGACAGTTCCAACCGGATAATACTCAATACGTGCTTGTAATTATAACAACACATCACATCCTAAAAGATTACATTGACCCCGTGGTGACACCATTAACTGTGTGTGTACAGTGATTCCTTGAATTTGCAGGGAAATCTTTTTAGTGACGGGGAGCTGGAGAGTTGTCTGTAATTACTGAATTGTCTGCCCCCGTGTCCACTTGGAACTCAACCTCATGTCCCCCTGGTAGATTCACCTGTACTGTGCAATTAGGAATGGGGGGTAAGGAGACAAGGGGTTCATGTGCAAGCTACCATTATCCTATGGGAGCGCCTCTAATTGGTCTTGGGGGCCTCCTGCAGGTGGGTCATTTGGATATGGATTAGTTGGACAGGCTGGATATGGGTTAGTTCTGCAATCCCTCCTGAAATGTCCTGGTTTCTTGCACCCGTAGCACAATTTCTGCCCATCTCCTGGCACACGTCTCCTCTCCCTGTTGTTTGCAGGACAAGTACCTACAGCATGTATCCTTGCTCCTCTTTTTGCCTGCGCTAAACCATGTTGTGCCCCCTGTGCTTTTCTGGCTAGATCCTCTGCTTTTACTGATCTCCAATCCGGTCTACTTACTTTCAGTTTTTCCTTGTCACTTCTTTTTTTTTTTTTTTTTATGCCATTCATATTAAACTTGCCAGAACCCTCTCATTAGTCTTGTTTTCTTTGACAAAACCCATTTCCACCCAAGTTTTTCTTAGAGTCCAGAAATAATCTTTTGGCTCTTTCCTGAACTCTGTCTTCTAGTGTAACTTCTTTTCTCTGCCTGTCTATTTGCTTCTCACATACTCTGACCTTCGATTCTTACGTACTGTGTCTATTCCAAAAACCTATTCAACAAAATCTGAAAACTACTGCACTCTGGCTCTGCGTCTCTATGCTGAATGCCTGATGGGAGGGGTAAGTCGGGTCGCTGCACAGTTTGTCAGTGTGCTCTCCCTCAGCCTTCAGCTTCCTTATCTGTAGAATGACCTTGGTGTACAGCAAAATACCATCTCGCTGCTACCAGCACTTCCTCCCTCCCTTATACCTTTGCTTGCTGTCACTGACTCCTGCATTCTTAGATCCGTTCCTACAAATATAATACTTGTATATCTCATTTAGCAATCTATTGTATCTAGCTTCATTTGCCAATTTTTACCTTAAATTTAGTGTGTTGATCCCTTGAAATCATTCCTATCACAGTTGAATATTTGATAGAAATCGAACTTAAAGATAACCACAGGGTTGTAATATTAACCCAAAGGTGGGCATACTGGCACGAGGTCAGGATATAGCTCAAAGGATATGTAACAGAAGGTTCATGACTGCTGGCTAATCTTGTCCTTCTTGTAGTGGGAGGCGTGAATCCAGGTGCTCTTGCCCTCGAGCTTCGGGTCCTTGGGTGGACAGGACCACAGTGTAGGGACCCTCAAATCTGGGCTGGAGACAGTCTCTTCTCATAAAATTTTTTTTTTTATATATATAAGGTCATCAGGCGAGAAATCATACACCGTGTCACCTGTAAATTCTGGGAGAGAAGCAGACACTGCAGAGTGGGTGTTAGTTAACTCTTTAGACAAAGCAATCACAAATTTACTACTTTATCATTGGTTTCAAATAATTCCTGGTGCCTAATGTCTTCTTTTTTAACATACCAGCATGATGGAGTATTGAATGTATGGTGGCCCGAAGGGTGGCCCGTGACTCATTTGAATTTAGAGGATCATGGACTGGACCTACTGCATGGATGATGATATCAGCGGGAAGGTCCCCTGCATGGGTTGTCAGAGTCTGTCCAGGTGGCAAAGGGTCATAAGTGTGTATATGAGCCATGCATTCTGCAGTGACGATGGGACCACCAACTTGGGCTATTAATAGAGCCAGACCCCCTTTATTGGAGCAGTTGGAGTTGGCAGGACTAACTATAGCACCAACCCGATGTGTCAGGATATCACCGTACCCTATGGATAATGTCACTGGATTTCCGTTGCGGTCTGTGTAATGCTGTGAATGGCTGGGATACCAGTTTTCAAGTACACCGGGAGCTGGGGGCCTGACCGGGGTTTCCGTGAATCTTACAGAACGACTGTCCTCTCTGAGGATTTGTGAAGGAGAGGAAGGTGCCCCATCTCTGGAGTAGGGGTGGAATAGGCCCTAGGACCAGGGGTTGACAATGATGGTGGGGGAATGGAGGAGGGAAGAAAAGATACTGGGCTGCTGGGGATAGTGGTGGCTGTTGAGGGGCCCACCCCTCTTCTATCTCCTGATCCTCCTCCCCTTCATTAGATCCCATAATATCATGGCGGCGGCTTCTGATCATTGTTTGAAAAACTGAAAGATTCATGCATTCAGCAATGGCCGGGTTGGGGTGTGTGAAAGGGAACAATGGTGTTGCATCTGGTGCCATATTGGGAGCTGTGGCCTGCACAGGTGCGGGCGGGGGCTGGTAGTAGGCCCTGGTTGGTATCAGCAAGGGATATAGGCCTGACTGGGTGTGCTTGGGTGTCTCAAGATGGCCGCCGGAGGAGATGGGGTGTTGGTCATTTCCGGGTGTATTAAGATGGCCACCAGGTGCAGCAAGATGGCCGCTGGAGGAAGGGGAGGGACCATTTACGGGTGTGCCAAGATGGCTGCTAGAGGAAGTGGGTGTCCCAAGATGGCTGCTGGGTGTAGTGGGAGGGGCATTTCCTGGTGAGGGCCAGGGGCGGGGAGCCCCACAAACACGACAGGACTCCGCCCAGGGCGGGTTCTGTTCACTACACACACGGCACACCCACCCTTCCGGTGATTTGGTGTCGACTCCATTATAGGGCGGTGGCTGGGGCGCACTGGGTACAGTGACGGCATTATGGGGCTGACAGCCATTTTTATTACATCAACAAGGTCACATTCTGAACATTTTATATATCCAAACAAAGGCTCAGCATTTTCTGAACCTCCTGCACCGTCTACCTCTCTCCAGCCTTAAACTTTCAAATCATTTGCTACTCTGAGATGTGCTTGTGCTTGGTGCAGGAGTCCCTGATCACTTAACATTCCTTTTCTCTGGCTTACAAAATCTTTCCACACTGAAGGCTGAAGCCTCCCTGTACTGGGTAGGCCCATCATTTTGTATAAACTCCTCACATTTTTTTTTTTTTTTTTTAACAGCCTTCTTGCCATCCCGTGACTGAAACAATCTCACCAACTCCCAAAGCACCACCCTCTAACTTGTGGGGTTTTTCTGATTTAAACATGCGCATCATGATATTAACAGAGTGCAATGATCTGTCGCGACTCAGACCACCGGCGTCACTTGCAGGTCACCACCCGTCAATGCAGAGTCCCCCTCGATACACTGACAAGACAAAGAGTCCTCCTCCATTTGTCTCTTCCCTAACTGTGGATGGTGACTTTACAGCACAGTTCACCGTGACACTCTACACAGCACAGAGTCCCCCTCGATGTGCTGACACCTGGGCTTCTCCTAATGAGACTTTCCAGGTTAGACAAAGAGTCCTCCTCTATTTGTCACTTTCTCAGACGAAGAGTCCTCCTCTATTCGTCTCCTAAGGAAATTTGGATATGCGCACCCCTACCACAATTCTCTACAAGATACTAGAAATTTGGACACTTTCAAACTGTCACGGGAGGCAACTATCTAGAACAGAGTACAGTGACCGGAGGAGGAGGAAGTGGTGCACACGAGTACGCGCAGGCACGCGACGTCACTCGTTCTGACAGTGCTGGTTCGGGACGTGGCGTAGGATTGCTCACGGTCTCACCACTCGACCGGTCACCCACTCAGACCCAAATAGACAATCACAATAGGACCTCACAGTGACTGAGACACAGGCAAGTGGGACACATATACAGGATATATGATCTCAACTTACCGTGTTCTGGAGGCTGCAGTCCTCGAAGTCAGTCACCGCGGGCACCACCGGAAGTCCTTGGACGGGTCTGGCGGGCAGCGAGCCTTTGGCCACGCCCCACGTTGTGGCGCCAATTGACGGGGTCGTCTCGTCAAACACTCGTCCTCCAGTCACTCCAGATTAGATTATGAGCATGGGTCGACCAATCAAAGTATGAGTCAGACACAAGGCTGGTTCAAACTTAGAGCACGCTCAAGAATGGTACTAGTGGCACCGATCTCAGCAATGTCCTGTCTTTATTAGCATACACGGGGTTATATAGACATAACAAACAGGATGACCCACGTGGGGTAAGCTATATTCATCTAATATCCGGCCAGCCCTGATTGGCCCATGTCTCCAGAGAGATGTTGATGTCGTCTTCAATTGTTAAATGTCATTGTGGTCGTCATCAATGGCTTGATTCAACTTTGTCTGTCAGAAGTAGGCGTTGATCTGGGTCAATGTCTCAGGAACAGATGTTGGCGGATACTGGTACTATCTTTGAACTAAGTTTCGATATGACTTGTCTTCAGAGCACAGAATAGAGGCAAAGCACACAAGCATATATATATATATGAAAATATAAGAATATAGAAATGGACATATGACATTAGACATTGGGCATATTATAATTGTCCTTTGCATGCAATCATGGGCAAACTGTTTATGTTTAGCATCTATCATTTCTGATTAATTACGTCTTGTTCTAACAGGTTATAAAATGTAACGACAGGAAATGTAGCCGCGTGGGTTCATTTCTACATCTATGTAACACTCAAAAGGTGTGACATTTCATATTAAGGTTCAGCCTTGCAACACTCCTTGATGTGGTCTGGCCCAGACGTCTTGACATTTCCTGAAGCTGATGAAAACACGTCTCAGAGGAAACGGGTGTAGGATGGGTCGATGCTGGCTCTATCTTAACTGAAGCATTTGTTATATTTGATATATCTGGTTTCACTCGACAAGGAAAAACTTATTGTTTCTTAAAATGGCGGCGATGAAACAAAATGGAAGCGAAGCATACATATGTATGAAAGAATAACAGTATATAAATATTTACCTTGACACTACTACATTTAATATTTTAATATTTCTTTGAATATTCCCCAAATACACATAACAAACTTTGTTAACCATTCTATAGATAAAAGGACTCATAAGAAAATTAGTTATGAGCGGTTTCTATATTTGGTGCAAGGTTTGCAACTGAAATTGAACCCTAGAACTTAAGAGGCCTAAAGAAAAATTCTTTGACTTGCGAAGGCCGAGCTCACTGAGGCTACAAGAGCTTTAAGTTACAACCACTGAAATAGGGGTATATGGTAATTGCCTTATTATTAGAACAGTTTAAATGTCACATGTGTGACTGTCATGCAGTAAGAACATATTGCCATGCAAATAAATAACTGCAAAATATTAACAACACACAAAAACTAAATTTAGATTCAGTTAGTTATATATTATTTCCTTTTAAGTGTTAAATATATAAAATCATGCAGTTATTACAACTTCCTGTGTAAATAAAGGAATAAATCCATGTAAGAGAGTTTTTCCCGATTAAATCCTACTTTGAAGTGAAAATTCTAAGGAACAATAAGAGATAAGGTTAATATCATATACAAAAACCAAACAATTGCAATGTCTTATACATATATATGTATTGGCTTTAATGTAATTCTAAATATTTTCTGTAGTTTATTTTAATTATATCACTATAGATATAGATATACAGTTATACAATTTCTATTTATACAAGTATACTATATACTGTATACTGTATGAATATATATATATCTACAAAAGCTGTGAACTACAGAATTATATTTATAAAAATTACAAATAACTGAATAATATATTTATATCACTTTTACACAACATATAATTTCATTTTCAGTCAATTCCTAAACCAAATCTTATTTCTTTGTGAAAGATCTCCTGAAAAGCTCTTTTTATCATTCCTTTTTTTAATGATTGTTTGAGCAGCTCCGATAATGAGCTGTAAACTGAAGACTCAACTATGTCCTCTTTGAGAAGTCATCTGTTCCTGTCTTCAATGTCCACCATTTGTCTCTTTACAGAGCCGTCTGAACTTTGAATTATTAACTCTTTCTGCAAAGCGGACTCTTGGATTTTTTTATAGGTTTATAGCAAACATGTAATTTCCTCCGTATGTCATAGATTTGATTCCGGGGATGACTCAGTTTAGGAGATTTTGACACTGGCTTTTGAAAAGATCTTACTCTGTCTGTTTGATTTATTTTCCATTCACGATTCTCATGTTTTCTAGCAAAATCAAGGGATTGCGCACATTCAAATAAAGTATCTTTTTGTGACGCAATAACACAGATACAGAATTTAGGAATCCAAATTTGTCCACAAAATACTTTATCATTGATTGTGTTTTGACATTGGTAATTAGAGTTTTGTACAATCTTTCAAATATGGACATGAATGTAAAAGTACTGTAACGGGTCTGGTAGGTGAAACCACTGAGCTTTATTATACAAGACAGTATACTTGTAAGAGAGCAGGAGGCGCCCGGGGAATACGGACAGGAATTCACGGGAAGTGACCAGGGCAGTCTCTGGGTAGGCAGGTTGTCACGGCAAGTGACCAGGGCAGTCTCTGGGTAGGCAGGTTGTCACAGCAAGTGACCAGGGCAGTCTCTGGGCAGGCAGGTTGTCACAGCAAGTGACCAGGGCAGTCTCTGGGCAGGCAAGTTGTCACAGCAAGTGACCAGGGCAGTCTCTGGACAGGCAGGTTGTCACAGCAAGTGACCAGGGCAGTCTCTGGACAGGCAGGTTGTCACAGTAAGTGACCAGGACAGTTTCTGAATAGACAGGCTTATACGACCTGAGATGTTGGAGCCTCCTGGTAGGCTGCAGTCTGATGGCAGATGATCGCTCCCAAGCGAGCAGGCAGGAGTCTCTGGAGTAGCCGGTGATCACTGCTGGAGATGTCCGAACCTTCGGATAAAGCTGCAGTCGGATGGCAGATGATCGCTCCCAAGTGAGCAGGCAAGAGTCTCTGAAGTAGCCGGTGATCACTGCTGATGAAGTCCGAACCTTCGGATAGAGCTGCAGTCGGATGGCAGATGATCGCTCCCAAGTGAGCAGGCAAGAGTCTCTGTAATCGCCGGGGATCACTGCAGGTGATGTCCGAACCTCCGGGGAGGGCTGCAGTCAGATGGCAGACAGCAAACAGACAGGTAACAGGCAGGCAACTGGAAACAGGAGCTGAGGGCTGAAGCAGAGTTATACAGTGCAACAACAACATTGCTCGGGCACCTCCATTAAGAGGAGGAAGCCCTTAATATAGGGTGGAGTCCTCCGGCATTGGCCGGAGACTAATTTGGAAAATGTGCGCGGCTCCTTTAAGAGCGGGGGAGGGTGCGGGCGCGCGCCCTAAGTCCAGCAGCAGGGAAGGAGCGCGCGGGCCCAGCAGGGCGGAAGGAGGACGCCGAGGATGCTGGGGGTGCTGAGGACGCTGGGGGTGCTGAGGACGCTGGGGGCGCTGAGGACGCAGAGCGCTGGTAAGGGGAACGGCGTCCCTGCCTGGCAGAGGGCCGGGACGCCGACGCTACAAGTACATTCTTTCTGACCAATCCTTAATTTTTGAAGAATATCAATATCTGGACAATTTTCATTTAATGCACAGAAAATCAGAATTTTCAATCTGTCTTTATCATCTAGATCTCCATGTAAGTTATCACAAGTCAACTTCAATGTTAAGCGTCTGGAAAAGGTTGCAGGAAGCCACAATTTAAATAATTGATTTTTCTCGTCATTACTTAAATCAAGCTTGTCAATAAAGCTTTCGAAGATTTCAGAATTTCTGCATACATGGATTTTGTTATCATATGCAGGAATGATTTTGCATAATTTTAACAAATTTTTCCTAACTTTAATTTGGAGTTGGGCCTGTGAATTGTCTTCTATTTTTGGTGGCCATTGAACATCCGTCCCTCGTACGTCATCTGCATCAGTTCTGAAGTCTCCTCCTATGTTCCCTCCTACATCAGTTCTCAAGTCTCCTCCCATGTTCCCTCCTACATCTGTTCTCAAGTCTCCTCCCATGTTCCCTCCTACATCAGTTCTCAAGTCTCCTCCCATGTTCCCTCCTACATCAGTTCTCAAGTCTCCTCCCATGTTCCCTCCTACATCAGTTCTCAAGTCTCCTCCCACATTTCCACCATCTTTTTTTACGTCATCAGAGACAAGGTCACCTTGAGTAGCCATTACAGAAACATGTCCCACATCTTGCTCAATTTCCTCTTTACAGTCAATTTCGGGAACATCACTAGTATCTTCTGACACTATTTCTACACAGTCATCTTTAGATTTCTCTAATACAAACTTGTGAAATACATGAACTAACTGTAATATGTTTTTTAATTTCTCTCTTTCTCTATTAAAGGACACCAGCTTAGATTCTAGCTTTAGATTTTCCATTTCACATTCTGCATATAAGCTGAGCCATAAAACTTCTAAATTAGACTGAAATACAGACATAAATTTCAGTCTACTTGGCTTAGAAAAAGAAGTAATGACATCCATTTTCTTACCTTGAAATATCTCAGCTTGTAGCTCCTTTCTTGGACAATGCTCTTGTCATCAGCACATCTGATTCCTGTAGTACGTCTGGCAACTCTTAGTCCTCATTCATAGGTTCTTTTCTGATCCTGAAATATCGTAGTGTGATTTCTTTGACGACTTGCACATCTAACGTAATTTTTCTTCTATTCCTTCTCCCCTTGCAAGTTATCAAAAATTCACACTCTAAAAATCAAGTGTGACTGGCTGGCTCTCCAAAATGTTAAAAATGCTTAATTTCATATATTTTTCCAGGACTTGTTACCAGATGCGATACTTCTAAAGAAAATGTCACGTTTCTTATAAAAAAATTATAGTGGTTTATTGGACTGTTTACCAAAAAAACATCATTACAGGAAAACATAAAATGAGTGAAATAGTTACTTAGATATTGTCCATTTGTCCATAGCAAACTTGTACACATCTTTCCTTGGTGTTCTGAATGGTAAAATTACATTCTGTCTCTGTCAGGAGCGTCTCAGAGAAGCAACACGTGGTTACATGGCAGCTGGCTGTTCATTCATCATAGTCCTTGTCCCATGTGTCTGTGGAGTGAGTGAGCGAGCAAGAGCCCCCCTTCGTGTAGCCATTATATATAAGTCCCTTAGATCACGTGGTCTCTGTATATGGAGATGACACTTTACCATACAAAAATAGCATGTGTATGTCAGCGAACGTTAATGTGCTTGGTACAGAATTGAGTGTATAAAGAATAAATCCATAACCAATAATTAATATTTAACATCCACCCAGTCAGTGATTCTGTCATAGAAGGAAATTAAGTTAGTCTGACATGACTTATTAGTTACAAACCCATGCTGACTCTGTTTAATCACTTCATTCTTATCCAGGTACTTGCATACATGTTCTTTAATAATTTGTTCAAAGATCTTTCCTGGTATAGAAGTCAGACTCACCGGCCTGTAGTTGCCTGGGTCCACTTTCTTCCCCTTTTTGAAGATAGGAACAACATTTGCTCTTCTCCAGTCTTCTGGGACTTCTCCTGTTCTCCAAAATTTTCAAAGATTATGGACAGTGGTTCAAGAATTTCTTCTGCTATCTCCTTTAGTACTCTAGGGTGTAATTCATCTGGACCTGGAGACTTGAATTCATTTATGTTAGCTAAGTGTTTCCTCACTGTCTTTCTGTTTATAGATATCCTGGATTCTTCTATTCCTTTAATAGGACAGTGAAGATCAGTTGATGTTACATTTCCTTTCTGAGAGAAAACAGATGCAAAATAGGAATTTAAAAGTTCAGCCTTCTCAACATCCTAACTTACCATTTCATCATTTTCATCCTGTAAAAATCCTGTAGCATCTTTGACTTTTCTTTTACTTTTGACGTATCCCCAAAATCCTTTTTTGTTGCTTTTGATGTCACTTGCAAGAAAATAAGAAAAATCAATATTTACAGTGGGTTCGGAAAGTATTCAGACCCCTTTACATTTTTTCATTCTTTGTTTCATTGCAGCCATTTGGTAAATGCAAAAAAGTTCATTTTTTTCATTAATGTACACTCTGCACCCCATCTTTACAGAAAAAAAACATATCACATGGTCATAAGTATTCAGACCCTTTGCTCAGACACTTATATTTACGTCACATGCTGTCCATTTCCTTATGATTCTCCTTGAGATGGTTCTACTCCTTCACTGGAGTCCAGCTGTGTGTAATTACACTGATAGGACTTGATTTGTAAAGGCGCACACCTGTCTATATAAGACCTCACAGCTCACAGTGCATGTCACACCAAATGAGAATCATGAGGTCAAAGGAACTGGCCAAGGAGCTCAGAGACAGAATTGTGGCAAGGTGTTATGTTTTGGTAGCTGAGGAGAGCAGGCAAAAACGGCAATACACCAGAGAGGTTGGAATCTATTGGATTGCAGTACCCTGACTAACCACCACAACTAAAGGCAGCCGTGGAGCGTTCCTACGTTGGTCCTAGACGCCTCGTCACAGCCTGAGAGATTAACTACACCTAAAGATAGAAAGAGGAAAGCTATCTGCCCCGGAGCAGATCCCCAAAGAACATAAGAAGCCCCCAAACATGTAATGGCGGTTAGACAAGAGGAAATACAGACACAGACAGAAAATAGTATGAGCAAACGCTGGGGCCCAATCTGCCTAGACAGAAAAGGATAGAAAGGATACTCACTGCAATCCAAAAAAACCCTAAAAAATGCCAACGCTACTAATTGCAAAAACACCTGAGATCACACGACCTCTACCACCTAAATCAGTTCTCTGGTGTAACAAAACTAAGCCGCAGCCACTGAAAAAACTGGAAAAGGCAAATGAACAAACAACAGTGGTTCCAGCGGAACCGAGAGGAGCCCAAGCCCCCGGGGAGGGGGAACCTGGCCAACTTCACAGAAAAGCAGAGAAATATGCAAATGGCAAGCACAAAAACAAAAACAAAATATCTTATCTGAAAGCAGAAGAAGAGGCAAGACTCAGCAAGCTTCCAAGTGAACCAGGAACCACAGTTGAGACAAGAACAATTGATCACCGGCAACCATGATGGGAGGGAACCTCCCTTATATCAAGCCAGTCTGTGAATCCTGATTGCCAATCCTCATTGAATGGTTCAGTACTGTTTGTAACCACCAGAGGGAGCTTCTGCTCAGAATTCATTTCTAAAACATTCACAACAGTACCCCCCCTTGAGGAGGGGTCACCGAACCCTCATTTGTGCAACCAGGTCGGTCAGGATGAGCTCGGAGATACGCACGGATCAGTCTCCTAGCATGAATGTCCGAAGCAAACACCCAAGAATTGTCCTCCTGACCATAACCTCTCCACTTAACCAAATACTGGAGTTTCCGTCTAGAAAAACGAGAATCCAATATTTTCTCAACCACATACTCCAGATTGCCCTCAACCAAAACAGGGTCAGGAGGCACAGCCATAGGAACCACTGGCTCGACAAACCTCTTCAATAAGGACTTGTGGAACACGTTATGGATCTTAAATGTCCCTGGAAGAAGTAAACGAAAGGAAACAGGATTAAGAATCTCCATGATCTTATAAGGTCCAATGAACCTAGGCTTAAACTTAGGAGATGCAACTCTCATAGGGATATTTCTTGAGGACAACCAGACCAAGTCCCCCACTTTAAACCGAGGACCATCAGTCCTATGCCGGTTGGCAAACCGCTGGGCCTTCTCTTGAGAGAGGGACAACCTCTCCACTACCTGGTCCCAAATCTGCTGCATACGCTCCACAACAGAGTCAACACCCGGACAGACAGAAGCCTCCGTCTGTCCCGAAGAAAATCGAGGGTGAAACCCAAAATTGCAGAAAAATGGAGATATCAAAGTGGCAGAGCTAGCCCTATTATTAAGAGCAAACTCAGCCAAAGGCAAAAAAAAGACCCAGTCATCTTGATCAGCAGACACAAAGCATCTCAGATAAGTCTCCAATGTCTGGTTTGTTCTCTCAGTTTGTCCATTAGTCTGAGGATGAAAAGCAGAGGAGAAAGACAATTGAACACCAAGTTTAGAACAAAAAGTCCTCCAAAATCTGGAAACAAACTGGACTCTTCTGTCAGACACAATGTTCTCAGGAATGCCGTGTAACTGAACCACGTGCTGAAGGAACAAAGGCACCAATTCGGAGGAGGAAGGCAACTTAGGTAATGGCACAAGATGTATCATCTTGGAAAACCTATCACAAATCACCCAGATAACGGTCATTCTCTGAGAAACAGGGAGGTCAGAAATAAAATCCATAGAGATATGGGTCCATGGTCTCTTAGGCACAGGCAATGGCATCAACAAACCACTAGAGCGAGAGCAAGGCTTGGAGCGAGAGCAAGTCCCACAGGACTGCACAAACTCCCTGATGTCACGAGACAAAGTAGGCCACCAAAAGGACCGACTCACCAAGTCTCTGGTACCAAAAATTCTGGGATGACCGGCCAACGCGGAACAATGAATCTCAGACATCACACTCTTTTTCCACCGGTCTGGGACAAACAATTTCCCAATAGGACAGCGCTCGGGTTTATCCTCCTGACACCCTTCCAGAGCCAGTCTCAAATTGGGCAAGATGGCGGAAAGAATTACACCCTCTTTCAAAATAACAGCAGGATCAGATAACTCAGGAGAGTCCGCAAGGAAACTCCTCGAGAGGGCATCCGCCTTAACATTCTTAGTGCCAGGAAGAAAGGAAACCACAAAATTAAAACGTGTGAAAAACAAGGCCCACCTGGCCTGTCTAGGATTAAGTCGCTTGGCTGATTCCAGATAAACCAGATTCTTATGGTCCGTGAGGACCACCACCTGATGTTTGGCTCCCTCCAGCCAATGTCTCCACTCTTCAAAAGCCCACTTCATGGCCAATAACTCCCGATTACCCACGTCATAATTACGTTCAGTTGGAGAAAATTTTCGAGAGAAAAAGGCACAAGGGTTACTTTTAGAGGTCTCAGGATCTCTTTGGGACAAAACGGCACCTGCCCCAATTTCAGAGGCATCAACCTCCAGCTGAAATGGCAGAGAAACATCAGGCTGCCGTAGAACAGGAGCAGAAGTGAATCTCTGCTTAAGTTCCTGAAATGCAGAGACTGCCTCAGGAGGCCAATTCATCACATCAGAACCCTTTTTGGTCAAATCAGTCAATGGTTTAACAATAACAGAGAAATTACCAATAAATTTACGATAAAAATTGGCAAAACCCAAGAATCTCTGAAGAGCCTTTAATGAAGTAGGTTGGACCCAATCACAGATGGCCTGAACCTTGACCGGGTCCATTTCAATAACAGATGGAGACAAAATGAATCCCAGAAATGAGATCCTCTGTACGCCAAAAAGACCCTTCACATACAGAGCATTCTCTCTCAAAATCTGGAACACAGTCCGAACATGTTTCACATGAGAGTCCCAGTCATTGGAAAAAATCAAGATATCATCCAAATAAACAATCAGAAATTTATCCACAAAATCCCTGAAAATGTCATTCATGAAGGACTGGAAGACGGAAGGCGCATTAGTGAGCCCAAAGGGCATCACTAGGTACTCAAAATGCCCCTCTGGGGTATTAAACGCCGTCTTCCATTCATCCCCGTGCTTAATGCGAATAAGGTTATACGCCCCCTGAGGTCAAGCTTGGTAAACCAAGTAGCACTTTTCACCCTGGAAAACAGGTCAGAAATCAAGGGTAACGGATATTGATATTTCACAGTGATATTGTTCAAGAGACGATAATCAATACACGGCCTTAATGAACCATCCTTTTTGGCCACAAAGAAAAAACCGGCACCCAAGGGTGAAGAGGATGGTCTGATATGACCCTTCTCCAATGACTCCTTGATATAAGACCGCATAGCGTCATGTTCAGGTACAGACAAGTTAAAAAGGCGACCTTTAGGGAATTTACTACCAGGCACTAATTCAATAGCGCAGTCATAGCTCCTATGGGGGGGCAAGGATGCAGATTTACTTTCGCTAAACACATCAGAAAAATCAGTCAAAAAGTCAGGAACTTCCTGAGACTGGGGAGAGGCAGAAAAAACAGGAGTGTTGGCATTAACACATTGGCAGCCCCAACTGGTCACAGACACAGATCTCAAATCCAAAATAGGATTATGAGACTGTAACCAAGGGAAACCTAGTACAATAATGTCATGCAGATTATACAGTACCAAAAATTTGCAACTCTCCTGATGATCAAGTTCAACCCTCATTATCACCTGAGTAGAGAACTGGGGTTTATTCTCAGCCAAAGGAGTAATATCAATCCCCAGTAGAGGAATAGACTTCCATAGGGGTATCAAGGGAAACCCACAACGTTTGGCAAAATCCATCAGGTTAATTGCTGCGCCTGAATCAACAAAAGCCTGAGCAGAAAATGTGGACAGGGAGCAAATCAGGGTAACAGTCAACAGAAATTTAGTCTGAACACTACCCAAGACAACTGAGCATGCAAAACGTCTTCTCCGCTTAGGGCAGACAGAAATAGCATGAGAGGCGTCACCACAATAGAAACATAACCCATTGCCAGTGGCGTTCTGTGAATAGAGCAGACTAAGCAGCTGCTATGGGGCCCAGACAGGTGAGGGGGCCCACGACGGCCGCTGTCGTTTGGCAGCTGTGCTGTGCTGACACAGTACTATCTCCTTTAATTAAATATAAGTGACGGCCGGACACTGTAAACCCCCTTGAAGGTCCCCTTTCCTTGTTGTCTCCTGGTCAGCAGTTGGCTAAGTCTCTGGCTGCATTTGCATAAGAAAGCCAGCCTGCAGCCAGAGACACGTGCATCACAGGAAGCAGAAAACATTCATAAGTTTCATTTAGGGAGAGATACACAAGACGGTGAGTCCTGCTGGCTGAGGTATGGGGTGGATTTTTTTTGTTGAATGTGTCCCCTCACTGTGCTGGCACTTTATATTTACAATGGCTAGCCTCTGGCTGCACTTTGCACCTTAGGGAGTGAGGGGGTCCTGATTGCAGGCACTGTGGAGGGTGGAGGAGGGGGGCCCTGCATGCACTGTGGAGGAGGGGGGCCCTGCATGCACTGTGGAGGGAGGGGGCCTGACTGCATGCACTGTGGAGGAGGGGGGCCCTGCATGCACTGCAGCCACCTTCTGTACTCCTCACAATGCTTCTCCATTAGAGCTGATTTCATGTGATTTAACCCCTGTACCACCACCAGGCAGGATGATGCTTCCTAGCTGTAGGTAATACCATGTCCAGTCTATGTCCCACCACCAACTTCACTGTCAAGGTGTGCAACAATGCATGTCATGCAATACTAAAAATGTGCAATGCCCTGGAAATCATGGTGCAGCCAATAAATGTTACTATTTTATTCTGCTCCTTCACCCCAGAGGCATGCACCTGGGAGACAGCAATTACATGGGGCGTGCTGAGCTCATGAGGTGCCTGAGAGTGGAAGTTCTGCAGATGTTATGGAAGATATTGTGTGCGGCATTTCTGTGTCCCCTTACCTGTGATAAAATGTGTCTTGTAGTTTGTACACATGTTGGAACTTTGCATAGCTTACATATTCCAATCATTTCATATACAAAGATATGACATCCGTCTACCTGTCTTATATGATGCCATGAATGATGGGCATTGCTTGTACCTGCTGTCAGATTAGGCACCACACTTCTTACATCGGAGCACACTATGCAGCATGTTCCCTGTCAGGCTAGGTTCACATTTATACGCCTGCAGACTTAATGCGTTGGACGTATACATTAAAACGTATGCCATGCATCAACCTACGAATTTAAACAAGTACATTTGATACATATCGTACTTCCATCTTTGTCTCTATATGTTTTTTTACTTAAAAAGAATCATTTTTTTTCCATCTAGTTTTACTGGTGTCAACAGTCCCATCCCACTCCATTTTGGCATCAGTTCTGTGAGGAGGTGTCCAGAGGAATAAACTTTTTTTCACCCCACATTAAAAACGCGTACCTTTGGTCAATTATGTTTTTTTCCCACAATACAACGTGATCAGGGCAAAACATAGTCAGAAGAACATTTTTTTTACACTACGTGTTGCCCATTATGGTTTGTGTATGCCTCCATATACGTCTGAATACCATTTTTTTTTGTAATTCAGACATATTTGTCCAGCAGACTGCACTGTATAAATGTGACCAAGCCTAAAGAAGTCCTTTTTGTCCAAGGAGGATAAAGCACATCATAAACACAAGTCCATACTGTGTGTTGCTGCTTTGCAGTGTGTATTTTTGCCATGCTGATTTTACAGGTGAAAGGTATTTACTTGGAGCCTTTTTTTGGTTGTAATGGTGAATGCTTCAGGATTATCAATGACCAAAGGGGCAGCAAATTTTTCAGCCGCCCCGGGCCCCACAAACAGTTGCTACGCCACTGCACACACAATATGGTGAGCCTGGCTGGGGGTCGATATTTTTTGTTAAATGTGTCCCCTCACTGTGCTGGCACTTTACATTTACAATGGCTCTGACTGCACTTTGCACCTTAGGGAGGGGGCCCGGCTGCACGCACTGTGGAGGGTGTAGGGGGCCCTGCATGCACTGCAGGTGTGTGTGTGTGTGCAGTTAAGAGCACCTGTTTTTTTTTTTGGGGGGGGCCCCATTCAGACTTTTGCTATGGGGCCCCATGATTTCTATGTACGCCCCTGCCCATTGCGTTTTCGAAACTCATGATGCTGTGCCCCAGAAGCCACTCTATCACACTGCATGGGTTCAGAAGCTGGCTCACAAGGCAACACTATTCCACGCATACCTCTACGCTCACGCAAACGTCTGTCAATTTGAATCGCTAATGACATAGAATCATTGAGACCAGAGGGAGCAGGGAAACCCACCTGTCACGCGGTCTTATGATATGTGTACGATGTCAGTAAACTATTCTTAAAAGAACAACACTCTATACAACATATAGATTAGCAACATCAGCATGTAAATATAGAATAGATTTACCTGACACGATATCCGTTGAACTCAGGGTTAATCTTGAGGACTTGATACACTGTCACAGGAAAGAGGAGGACCGGGGGTCTAACCTGACCCTAAACTGGGGTCCTAACTAATCCCTCACCTTGGAGGTACTGATAATGGTTCAGAGGTCCAAGTCTCCAGCCTAACCCTGTCTCCTATCAGTCCCTGAACCCTGTAATCAGTCCTAAGAAGGATACTGATTACCACCAAAGGGATATGGGCTGATCTCTGCTAAATACACAGATTAGACATATAAGACAGACTGGAGAAAACACAGACTTGCATACACACTCAAACACAGAAGGAACATAAATGATCTGGGATATTAAACTCTAAGCAAGGTGAGCTTAAAACAACTAAGGAGCTCTTTAACTTAAGTCTATACAGATACAATCCTATCTGTGGTCTGCATGAAGAATTTCACTGGCAACTCCCAACACAGACAACCAGAGATTTAAAGGAAACCAATCAACAAATAATTAATTGCAGCCGGGAGAAACTGCACCCAGTCCCAGAACTGAGCACAGACAGAATTAACTCCCTAACTGCCAAACACAAAGAAACAGCAATCCAGCTGTGAGAAGTCAGAATGTGCAACCGCGACGATCTTCGTGGCGATGCACACATGACAGTACCCCCCCTTCTACGAGGGGCCTCCGGACCCTCAGGGCCAGGTTTGCCCGGGTGAGTTCTGTGGAAGGTCCGCACCAAACGATCTGCGTTAATGTCAGACGCAGGAACCCACGTCCTCTCCTCTGGACCATACCCCTTCCAATGCACCAAGTACTGAAGGGACCGGCGATTCAGACGTGAGTCAATGATCTTTGACACTTGAAACTCCAAGTTACCATTGACCACCACTGGAGGAGGAGGTAGAGGTGATGGTATGACTGGTGCCACGTACCTCTTAAGTAATGACTTGTGGAACACATTGTGGATTTTAAACGTAGGAGGGAGGTCCAGACGAAATGCCACAGGATTAATTATGGAACTGATCCTGTACGGCCCGATGAATCTGGGGCCCAGCTTCCAGGAGGGAACTTTAAGTTTTATATTCCTGGTAGACAACCATACCAGATCGTTCACATTAAGATCTGGACCAGAAACTCTCCTCCTATCAGCCATACGTTTATAACGGTTCCCCATAGCACTCAGATTATTCAATACACCTCTCCACACTGAAGCAAGTGACGACGAGAAACGCTCCTCCTCAGGAACCCCAGAAGGGCCCCCCCCATTGAATGTACAAAACTGGGGATGAAAACCATATGCCCCAAAAAACGGGGACTTACCAGTGGACTCGCTCCGCCTGTTGTTAAGAGCGAACTCTGCCAGAGGCAAGAAAGAAGACCAGTCCTCCTGGTTCTCTGAGACAAAACACCGAAGATAAGTCTCTAGGCTTTGATTCAGACGCTCTGTCTGACCATTGGTCTGCGGATGAAAAGCCGAGGAAAATGACAATTGCATCCCCCGACGTAAACAAAATGCCCTCCAAAACTTGGACACAAACTGAGACCCCCTATCTGACACCACATCAGAAGGCAACCCATGAAGTCTCACAATCTCCCCAATGAACACCTGCGCCAGAGTTTTAGCATTAGGGAGGGCAGGAAGAGCAATGAAATGTGCCATCTTACTGAACCTGTCAACAACCACCAGTATGACAGTCTTCCCTGACGACTGAGGAAGGTCCGTGATGAAGTCCATAGACAAATGAGTCCATGGACGCTCCGGAAGTTTCAAGGGTAAGAGGGTCCCAGACGGACGGGTATGAGGGGTCTTAGAGCGAGCACAAACCCCACAGGACGCGACAAAAGTTAAAACATCTTTATTAACGTTAGGCCACCAAAACCGGCGAGAAAGGAGATCTAAAGTAGCCTTACTCCCTGGATGTCTGTCACGCTGTATAGCAGATATATATATATGTGATGTCAGTAATCTATATCAAAAGGGCAACATACTATATAACATGCGCATAGATATATGATAACATAGATTTACCTGACAGAATGTCCAGTGGGTCAAAACGGAATCCGTTATACGCTGTCTCCGGCTAGAGGGTGACCGGGGTCTAAGCTGACCCTAAACTGGGGTCCTAACTAATCCCTCAACCTGGAGGTACTGTTAAAGGTACAGAGGTCCAGGCCACCAGCGTAAACCCTGTCTCCTATCAATCCCTGCCAACTGTATTCTAGTCCTAAGAAGGACCCTGAATACCACCAAAGGGAAAGAACAGGTAACGGTTAATGAACAGAAAGACATACAAGAAATAGAAGGAATAAAGTAAATAAGTCTTACATACAACACTCACACACAGTAGGAACACCTAAGGTCTCAGAGATAAACTATAAGCTGTAAGAGTAAAAACAACTAAGGAGCTCTTAGCTTAAGTATTCTCAGAACCGATCCAGTCTGCTAGACTACATGAATGCTTTCACCGGCGTCTAACACCCAGACTAGCAGGAATATAAAGGAAACTAATTAGAACATAATCAAAAGCAGCCGGGCGAGGCTGCACCTAGCCTTAGCAAAGAGCTAGGTAAAATTAACTCTCTCATTACCAAAAAACAAAGAAACAGCAGCTCAGCTGTGAGAAGTCAGAATGTGCAATCGCGATGATCTTCGTGGCGATGCACCCATGACAGTACCCCCCCTTCTACGAGGGGCCTCCGGACCCTCATGACCAGGTCTGTCCGGGTGAGTTGTGTGAAAGGTCCGAACCAATCGATCTGCGTTAACATCAGACGCAGGGACCCACGTCCCCTCCTCAGGACCATACCCCCTCCAATGAACTAAGTACTGAAGGGATCGGCGACTGAGACGCGAGTCAATGATTTTCGACCCATGAATTTCCACGTTATCATTGACCACCACTGAAGGAAGTAGAGGTGACGGTATGACTGGTGCCACATATTTTTTAAGTAATGACTTGTGAAACACATTATGATTTTTAAACGTAGGAGGGAGGTCCAGACGAAATGCCACAGGATTAATTATGGAACTGATCCTGTACGGCCCGATGAATCTGGGACCCAACCTCCAGGAGGGAACTTTAAGTTTTATATTCCTGGTAGACAACCACACCAGATCGTTCACCTTCAGATCTCGACCAGAAACTCTCCCCCTATCAGCCATCCGTTTGTAAGGGTTCCCCGTAACCTTCAGTCTTAACCGATCTGGAACTATCAGTCTCCCTGGAAGTCCCACCGGGGCGTCCCCCTGAGCCCCCAATACCTCCCCCTCAAGCTCAGAGCATACAGCTGACACTACAACTCCCTCCTGAGGAATAGGAACCGGATCATCCATCCTCCCGGTCCCTGGGAAAGTACGAGATAAGGCATCAGGAAGCAACTTTATTGAGCAGTCATATGCGCGATGAGGAGGTAACTCTTTACACCCTCCTCTGAGAACATCTCCCCAAAGTCCTCCAGAAAAGGAGGCAAAGTCCTAGGCACAACCGCACCGATGACCGTGCTCATGCAGTTATTCCTGCAAAATTCACCCCACTGGCTTATCTTTCTGGATTGCCAATCAATCACTGGGTTATGTTTAGCCAACCAAGGAAGTCCCAACACAATAGGAGTAGGTAGACCCTCCAACACATAACAAGACAATTGCTCTTTATGTATTGCCCCTACTCGAAGATCTATGTTATGAACAGCTTGTACCAAGCTACCTTGACCAAGAGGTCTAGAATCAATAGAGAGTATAGGGACCGGTTTGGCCAATACACTCAGTTGCATACCATGCACCTGGGCAAACCGAGCGTCCACCAGATTAGCCCCGGACCCACTATCAAGAAAAACAGAAATCCTCTCAGTTCTAGTACCAATCACCACCTCCGCAGGCACGAGAAACTGAGAGGGATTTGGGGACGAAATACACACTCCCAGGTTAACTCCTTGGCTAAAAGAGGTCCGGGATGGACACCCCCCAACAAAATGTCCCTCTCTCCGCAAAAGAAACACCTTCTAGTCTTGCGGCGCACCGCCGATTCCCTCCTACAAAATGATGTCCCTCCCAACTGCATGGGTTCCTCAGAACAGACCAGGGGAACCTCAGTATAAGGGACTTTAGTAGTAGGTGGAGTCATCACGGGGGGCGGAGTTACCTCGCGTCTTCCCCGAAGTCGTCTATCAATGCGAATAGCGAGGGCCATAGCAGCCTCCAGTGATGGAGGAGAATCATACTGAGCCAACACATCTTTTAATTTGTCAGACAACCCTTGACAAAACTGGCTCCTAAGAGCTGGGTCATTCCACTGAGTATCTGTTGCCCATCTACGGAACTCAGAAGAATATTCCTCCGCTGGACGATTTCCTTGCCGTATTTTACGTAACTTTGTTTCAGCAAGGGAAACTCGATCCGGATCATCATATACCAGACCCAGGGCAGTAAAAAATCGATCCACTGACTGGAGATCTGGGGAGCCTGGAGGAATAGAGAACGCCCAAGATTGAGGGTCCCCTTGTAAGAGCGAGATAACAATTCCCACCCTCTGCTCTTCACTCCCAGATGACCGAGGCCGCAGCCAAAAGTACAATTTACATGCCTCCCGGAAAGTAAAAAATTTGTCCCGCCCACCAGTGAACCTGTCCGGGAGAGCAACCTTAGGTTCAGATCTGGTTTGCTCCGGGGGGGACAAAACCTTGGACTTAATGTCTGCAAATTCCATGGACAACCCCTGCAACTGCCGGGCCAGCTGGGCTACTGGATCCATGACAGCTGGGGAGAATCTTTAGTTGGGCCGGTGAAAATGTCACGCTGTATAGCAGATATATATATATGTGATGTCAGTAATCTATATCAAAAGGGCAACATACTATATAACATGCGCATAGATATATGATAACATAGATTTACCTGACAGAATGTCCAGTGGGTCAAAACGGAATCCGTTATACGCTGTCTCCGGCTAGAGGGTGACCGGGGTCTAAGCTGACCCTAAACTGGGGTCCTAACTAATCCCTCAACCTGGAGGTACTGTTAAAGGTACAGAGGTCCAGGCCACCAGCGTAAACCCTGTCTCCTATCAATCCCTGCCAACTGTATTCTAGTCCTAAGAAGGACCCTGAATACCACCAAAGGGAAAGAACAGGTAACGGTTAATGAACAGAAAGACATACAAGAAATAGAAGGAATAAAGTAAATAAAGTCTTACATACAACACTCACACACAGTAGGAACACCTAAGGTCTCAGAGAAAACTATAAGCTGTAAGAGTAAAAACAACTAAGGAGCTCTTAGCTTAAGTATTCTCAGAACCGATCCAGTCTGCTAGACTACATGAATGCTTTCACCGGCGTCTAACACCCAGACTAGCAGGAATATAAAGGAAACTAATTAGAACATAATCAAAAGCAGCCGGGCGAGGCTGCACCTAGCCTTAGCAAAGAGCTAGGTAAAATTAACTCTCTCATTACCAAAAAACAAAGAAACAGCAGCTCAGCTGTGAGAAGTCAGAATGTGCAATCGCGATGATCTTCGTGGCGATGCACCCATGACAATGTCCTGCTAAAGCAGAATTATGATGTGCCTCAATAACCTTTTGTCTCAACTGATTAGGGACAGTCTCCCTGGAGGTCCTGCAGGGGCGTCCCCCTGAGCCTCTAACACCTCCTCCTCAAGCTCAGAACATACAGCCGACACTACCACCCCCTCCTGAAGGATAGGAATCGGGTCATCCATTTTCCCGGCCCTTGGGAAACTGCGAGACAAGGCATCCGCCTTAACATTCTTAGATCCAGGGCGATAAGTGACAACAAAATTAAACCTGGTAAAAAACAACGACCATCGAGCTTGTCTGGAATTCAGACGCTTAGCAGATTCCAAATACAGCAGGTTCTTGTGATCAGTAATGACGGTGACCAGGTGGACTGCCCCCTCCAAAAAGTGACGCCATTCTTCAAAAGCCAACTTAATGGCCAAAAGTTCCCTATTGCCAATATCATAATTCCTTTCGGCGGACGACAATTTTTTAGAAAAGAAAGCGCACGGATGCCATTTACCAGGGGACGGACCCTGGGACAATATTGCACCCACCCCTACGTCAGACGCGTCCACCTCCACAACGAACGGCTGTGATGCATCTGGTTGGATGAGAATGGGTGCCGAAGCAAAACATTTTTTCAAAGAGGAAAAAGCTTGGCAAGCTTTGTCCGACCATTTAGAAAAATCCGTCCCTTTTCTTGTCATGTCAGTGAGAGGTTTGACAACAGATGAGAAATTACAAATAAATTTCCGGTAGTAGTTAGCAAACCCCAGAAAACGCTGCAGAGCCTTAAGATCCTCTGGCTGATCCCATTCAAGCACTGCTCTCACCTTTTCAGGGTCCATACGGAAACCGGAGGCTGACACCAAGAAACCCAAAAACTGAAGTTCCTGTACGGCGAATACACACTTTTCCAGTTTGGCGTATAGTTTATTGTCTCGCAAGATCTGCAACACCTGTCTCACATGCTCCTGGTGAGACACAAGATCTGGTGAGTAAATTAAAATGTCATCCAAATATACGACCACAAACAGCCCCACCAGATGACGAAAAATGTCATTAACAAAATGTTGGAATACTGCTGGTGCAGTAGTCAGACCAAAAGGCATGACAAGGTTCTCATAATGTCCCTCCGGCGTGTTAAACGCCGTTTTCCACTCATCCCCCTCTTTTATCCTAATCAGATTATACGCCCCCCTGAGATCCAATTTAGAGAACCATTTGGCGCCAACAATTTGATTGAAGAGATCAGGAATCAGAGGGAGTGGATACGGATCTCGAACAGTAATCCGATTAAGTTCGCGGAAATCCAAGCAAGGGCGTAGGCCTCCATCTTTTTTCTTCACAAAGAAGAACCCCGCGGCCACTGGGGAAGATGAAGGTCTAATATGCCCTTTGGCCAGACTTTCCGAAATATAATCTTTCATAGCCTGCCTCTCAGGACCAGAAAGGTTATATAACCTAGCTTTAGGTAACTTAGCATCAGGAAGTAAATTAATAGAGCAGTCATACACGCGATGAGGAGGCAACTCCTGACACCTCTCCTCAGAGAACACATCCCCAAAGTCCTCCAAAAAAGGAGGCAAAGTACTAGGCACGACCGCACTGATGACTGTGTTCATGCAGTTACTTTTGCAAAACTCCCCCCATTGGCTTATATCTCTGGACTGCCAATTAATCACAGGGTTATGTTTAACCAACCAAGGAAGTCCCAACACAATAGGAGTAGGTAGACCCTCCAACACATAACAAGATAATAGTTCCCTATGTATTGCCCCTACCCGAAGGTCAATGTTATGAACCTCATGAACAAAGCTACCTTGGCCGAGAGGCCTGGCGTCAATGGAGAATATAGGGATCGGTTTGACCAATACACTCAGATGCATACCTTGAGCCTGAGCAAACTGAGCGTCAACCAGATTAGCCCCGGACCCACTATCAAGAAGAACAGAAAATCTCTCCACTCTCGTACCAACCACCACCTCCACTGGTACAAGGAACTGAGAAGAACTAGCGGACGAAATACATACTCCCAGGTTGTCGTCCACCACACAACCTGGGAATTAACAGTTTTCCGGCGACTTTTTGCTCAACAAGGCACGGGATGGACATCCCCCAACAAAATGTCCCTCTTTCCCGCAGAAGAAACACCTTCTAGTCCTGCGGCGTACCGCCAATCCCCTCCTACGAAATGATGTCCCTCCCAACTGCATAGGCTCCTCCGAACAGACAAGGGGAACCTCAACATAAGGGACTTTAGTAGTAGGTGGAGTAACAACAGGGGCGGAGTTACCTCGCACCTCTCCCGGAGCCGTCTATCAGTACGGATAGCTAGGGCCATAGCAGCCTCCAGTGATGGAGGAGAATCATACTGAGCCAAAACGTCCTTTAATTTGTCAGAAAGCCCATGACAAAACTGGCTTCTAAGAGCTGGGTCATTCCACTGAGTATCTGTGGCCCATCTACGGAACTCAGAAGCAAATTCCTCCGCCGGACGATCTCCCTGCTGTATCTTACGTAATTTTGTCTCAGCAAGAGAGACCCGATCTGGGTCATCATATACCAAACCCAGGGCAGTAAAAAATCGATCTACTGACTGTAGAGCCGGGGATCCCGGAGGAAGGGAGAAGGCCCAGGATTGAGGGTCCCCTTGTAGGAGCGAGATAACAATTCCCACTCTCTGCTCTTCACTCCCTGATGATCGAGGCCGAAGCCGAAAATACAATTTACATGCTTCCCTGAAGGTAAAAAATTTGTCTCGCCCACCAGTGAACCTGTCCGGGAGAGCTACTTTAGGTTCAAATCTGGTTTGCTCCGAGGGAGACAAAACTTTGGACTTAATGTCCGTCAGCTCCATGGATAATCCCTGCAACTGCAGAGCCAGCTGGGCTACTGGATCCATGGCAACTGGGAATAATTTTATAGGCCAGTGAAAATGTCACGCGGTCTTATGATATGTGTACGATGTCAGTAAACTATTCTTAAAAGAACAACACTCTATACAACATATAGATTAGCAACATCAGCATGTAAATATAGAATAGATTTACCTGACACGATATCCGTTGAACTCAGGGTTAATCTTGAGGACTTGATACACTGTCACAGGAAAGAGGAGGACCGGGGGTCTAACCTGACCCTAAACTGGGGTCCTAACTAATCCCTCACCTTGGAGGTACTGATAATGGTTCAGAGGTCCAAGTCTCCAGCCTAACCCTGTCTCCTATCAGTCCCTGAACCCTGTAATCAGTCCTAAGAAGGATTCTGATTACCACCAAAGGGATATGGGCTGATCTCTGCTAAATACACAGATTAGACATATAAGACAGACTGGAGAAAACACAGACTTGCATACACACTCAAACACAGAAGGAACATAAATGATCTGGGATATTAAACTCTAAGCAAGGTGAGCTTAAAACAACTAAGGAGCTCTTTAACTTAAGTCTATACAGATACAATCCTATCTGTGGTCTGCATGAAGAATTTCACTGGCAACTCCCAACACAGACAACCAGAGATTTAAAGGAAACCAATCAACAAATAATTAATTGCAGCCGGGAGAAACTGCACCCAGTCCCAGAACTGAGCACAGACAGAATTAACTCCCTAACTGCCAAACACAAAGAAACAGCAACTCAGCTGTGAGAAGTCAGAATGTGCAACCGCGACGATCTTCGTGGCGATGCACACATGACACCACCATAACATCTTTTACATTCTCTGACAGCCCCTTCCGAAAAAGGGCTGCCAAAGCATCATCATTTCATTTGGTTAGGACTGCCCATTTTTGGAATTTCTGACAGTACAACTCAGCGTCCTCAAGCCCCTGATTTAATGCCAACAAGGTTCTTTCAGCTTGATCAGTGACATTAGGCTCATCGTACAATAACCCCAGAGCCAGAAAAAATGCATCAACATTACTCAAAACAGGGTCCCCAGGTGTCAGGGAAAAAGCCCAATCCTGAGATTGCCGCGCAGGAGAGAGATGACAATTTGAACCTGCTGTGCTGCGTTCCCTGAGGACTTAGGTTTTAAGGCAAAAAACAACCTACAGTTATTTTTGAAATTCAGAAATTTGGCCCGATCTCCCAAAAACAATCCGGCATGGGAATCCTAGGTTCCACAACCGGCAACCCAGCAAGATAGGCAGCAATACTCCGAACCTCAGTGGCAAGCTGATCCACACGGCCAGACAGCTGTGCAAGCTCCATTGAGAAAAAAAAAATCCTCCTCAGCACCCAGAGAAAAAGAGGGAAAAAATGCAAGAAACAGAAAAAAAAAAATCTCTGACAACTCTGACAACTTTTTTTCTTTCCACACTATTTTTCCCTTCTGTGAGTACCATACAATTTTCAGTTTGGCCGGTGATACTGATATGTTTTGGTAGCTGAGGAGAGCAGGCAAAAACGGCAATACACCAGAGAGGTTGGAATCTATTGGATTGCAGTACCCTGACTAACCACCACAACTAAAGGCAGCCGTGGAGTGTTCCTACGTTGGTCCTAGACGCCTCGTCACAGCCTGAGAGATTAACTACACCTAAAGATAGAAAGAGGAAAGCTATCTGCCCCGGAGCAGATCCCCAAAGAACATAGGAAGCCCCCAAACATGTAATGGCGGTTAGACAAGAGGAAATACAGACACAGACAGAAAATAGTATGAGCAAACGCTGGGGCCCAATCTGCCTAGACAGAAAAGGATAGAAAGGATACTCACTGCAATCCAAAAAAAACCTAAAAAATGCCAACCCTACTAATTGCAAAAACACCTGAGATAACACGACCTCTACCACCTAAATCAGTTCTCTGGTGTAACAAAACTAAGCCGCAGTCACAGAAAAAACTGGAAAAGGCAAATGAACAAACAACAGTGGCTCCAGCGGAACCGAGAGGAGCCCAAGCCCCCCAGGGGGGGGGAACCTGGCCAACCTCACAGAAAAGCAGAGAAATATGCAAATGGCAAGCACAAAAACAAAAACAGAAAATATCTTATCTGAAAGCAGAAGAAGAGGCAAGACTCAGCAAGCTTCCAAGTGAACCAGGAACCACAGTTGAGACAAGAACAATTGATCACCGGCAACCATGATGGGAGGGAACCTCCCTTATATCAAGCCAGTCTGTGAATCCTGATTGCCAGTCCTCATTGAATGGTTCAGTACTGTTTGTAACCACCAGAGGGAGCTTCTGCTCAGAATTCATTTCTAAAACATTCACAACAGCAAGGCACAGATCTGGCCAAGGTTACAAAAGAATTTCTGCAGTACTCAAGGTTTCTAAGAGCACAGTGGCCTCCCTAATCCTTAAATGGAAGAAGTTTGGGACCACCAGAAGTCCCCTAGACCTGGTCATGCAGCCAGACTGAGCAATCGTGGGAGAAGAGCCTTGGTGAGAGAGGTAAAGAAGAACCCCAAGATCACTGTGGCAGAGCTCCACAGATGCAGTAGGGAGATAGTTGACTTTGTGAAACTTTCTTCCATCACTGCAGCCCTCCACCAATTGGGCCTTTATGGCAGAGTGGCCCGCCGGAAGCCTCTCCTCAGTGCCAGACATATGAAAGCCCACATAGCGTTTGCTAAAAAACACACGAAGGACTCCCAGACTATGAAAAATAAGATTCTCTGGTCTGATGAGACGAAGATAGAACTTTTTGGTAATAATTCTGAGCAGTATGTGTGGAGAAAACCAGGCATTGCTCATCACCTGCCCAATACAATCTGTTGTGAATGTGTTAGAAATGAATTCTGAGCAGAAGCTCCCTCTGGTGGTTACAAACAGTACTGAACTATTCAATGAAGATTGTGAAGATTGGCAATCAGGTGTTACAGACTGGTCTTATATAAGGGAGGTTCCCTCCCATCAGGGTTGCGTGATCAATTGTTCTTGTCTCAACTTT
>JARQOD010004779.1:0-52381 GCA_033576555.1 Oophaga sylvatica
GTGGTGTCTGTAAACTACTTGTAAGACGGGAGGGGGTAAAACCAGGTCACAAATGCAGAAATTTTGAAAGTTTTTTTGTGCGAATCTCTCGCTAAAACACCCGGCACTGCCCTGGCACCAGACGGACCGGGGGTTTGCATGAAATAATCGCATAGAAAAACGCGCCGCACGCCTGGTCCGAGTGCCAGGGGCAGGCGGGTGTTCAGGGCAAGATTGCACAAAAATCGTGCAAATTTCCGCATGGGGACCACGGCCTAAAATGGGGCATGGGGCTTATATTAAACCACCTCCACACGTAACACTGGAGTGCTGCTTTAAGATCCCAGGGGAGAACATAACCCCCACAGTCCTGCGTCCTATGGCATGCTGGGAGTTAAGCCCACCACAGGAGGCAAGTGCTTTTTTTGTGCTGTCATTACAAACCTTTTAATTTAATTCTCTTTTTGTACTGTGTCGAAGGCCTTGATGAATCTGAAGAGGCAAGACTTTGTGGGGTCAGTATCTCCACCCACCCCTTTCATGACCTCATCACAGGTCCTCCCGGGAGCATTCCTCGTATCAGCCGCCCCCAGGCTGTCAGGTATGCGATGCCCCCTCGCACTCTGCTCCTGTGCCTCCTTCTCCTTCCAACACACATCTCCCCAACTGCGCAGGAATCAGGGGCTGGGGGAAAACCCTGTGGCTCTGTCATTTGCGCTCACCTTTATGTTTTGATAGCGGAGGGAGCAGGCAAAAAAGGCAAACCCAAAGGGGGGTGGAATCTATGGTTGCAGTACCCGCTAACCCCCACTAAAGGGCCATGGGTTCCTCATGGTCCCCAACCCCGCCCCGTGAGGGGGTTTCTTACACCCAAAATAGAAAAAGGGGGAAAGGGGTATCTGCCCCCGGGGCAGACCCCAAAGAACCTAGGGGAAACCCCCAAAACATTAAAGGGAGATACAAGAAAATACAGACGACAGGGAAAATAGTAGAGCAAACATTGGGGCCCAATCTCCCCGACAAAAAAATAGAAGGTCTTACTGCAATCCCAAATAAAAACCCTAAAAAAACCAAAATACTATTGCAAAAACATGAATCACAATTAAAACCCCCTAAAAAAATTCTCTGGGGTAAAAAAAAACAAAACCCCGCCACTGAAAAAAAACGGAAAAGGCAAAGGAAAATAAAATGGCCCAGAGGGAAATTGGGGGGGGACCCCCCGGGGGGGGAGGTAACTTAAAAATGAGAGAATATGAAATTTTAAAAAACAAAATTAGAAAAATATCTTATTGGTCAGGAGAAGAAAAAGACTTAATTCCAAGGAAGAAAAAAAGAAAGAACAATGATACCGGCAAAACCCGAGGGGGGGAACCTCCCCCTTAAGCCCGTCTGTATTCCTATTGCCAAACCTCATTGAATGGTTCTACTGATTTTAACCACCAGAGGGGGGCTTTGTCGAATTAATTTCTAAAACATTCACAACAGTACCCCCCCCCCCCTTTAGGAGGGGTCACCGAAAACCCTCATTTTTGCCCCCGGTCGGTCAGGGTGAGCTCTGTATACCACGGATCAGTCTCCTAAAAATGGAATTTCCGAAGCAAACACCAAAAAGTCCCCCTGAATAACCTCTATTCCAAAATGGAGTTTTCCGTCTAGAAAAACAGAACCCCAATATTTTTAACCACATATCCAGTTTTCCCCCTAAACCCAAAAACCAGGGTCCGCAGCCATGGGACCACGGGGTCACAAACCCCTTAATGGGGACTTGGGGAACCGTTTTGGTTTTTAAATTCCCGGGAAGAAGAAAACGAAAGGAAACGTTAAGTATTCCAGATTTAAAAGGCCAATAACCAGGTTAAAACTTGGGAGATGAAAACCCCCAAGGGGATATTTTTGAGGACAACCAGACCAAGTCCCCCACTTTAAAAAAGGGACCTCAGTCCATGCCGGTTGGAAAACCCCTTTGGGGTTTTTCCCCGAGGGGGAAACCTCTCCCCCTGGCCCCAAATTGCTGCATCATCCCACAACAGATCAACACCCGGACTAAAACCCCCGTTTTCCCCAAGAAAACGGGGGTAAAAACCCAAAAAATTGCAGAAAATGGAGACATCAAAGTGGCAAGTTTCCCCCTATTATTAGACCACTCACCCAAAGGAAAAAAAGAGCCCAGTCATCTTGACAGCAACCAAAGCATTCGATAAGTCCCCAATTCGGGTTTTTGTTCTTCAGTTTGTCCATTGGTTGGGGAGAAAAGCAGGGAGAAAGACAATTGAACCCAATTTTTAAAAAAAAAAGTCCCCCAAAAAATCGGAAACAAAATGGACCCTCTTTAAACACAATTTTCTCAAAAAAGCCGTGTAACCGAACCAATGCTGAAGGAACAAAGCACCAATTCGGGGGAGGAAGGAAATTTGGGTAATGGCCAAATGTATCATTTTGGGAAAAAACCTACAAATCACCCAGATAACGTCATTCTCTAAAAACGGGGAGGCAAATAAAACCATAGAGAAGGGGTCCTGGTGTTTTTGGGGCACAGGCAATGGATAAAACAAACCCTAGGCGAGAGCAAGGTTGGAGAAAGAGAAAGTCCCACGGGACTGCACAAACCCCCAGTCAGAGACAAATTAGGCCCACCAAAAAGGACCGATCACCAATCTTGGTCCCAAAAATTTCCGGGGATGACCCCAAAGGGGGAACAAAAAACCAGCTAAACCCTTTTTTCCCACGGGTCTGGGACAAAAAAATTTCCCCAACAGGGCACGCTGGGTTAATCCCCGAAAACCCTTTCCAAAACCATCTAAAATTTGGGGCGAGATGGGGAAAAGAACACACCCCTTTCAAAAAAACAAGGACAATAACCAGGAGAGTCCGCAAGGAAAATCCTCCAGAGGGCATCCGCCTTTATATTCTTTGGGGCGGGAAGAAAGGAAACACAAAATTAAAACTTGTGAAAAACAAGGCCCCCCTGGCCTGTCAGGTTTTAAGTCGCTTGGGCTGATTCCAGAAAAAACCAGTTTCTTATGGTCCTGAGGACCACCACTGATTTTTGGCTCCGTCCACCCAAGTCTCCACTCTTTTAAAAGCCCCTTCGGGTCAATAACTCCCGATTACCCACGCTAATTTTAGCGTACTTTCCGATTCCAAAAGTATGGGAAATGGGAATTGTATCGCCGTTTACCCCAAAAAAATATCGGGCGATACCCGAACCATACCGAAATCCAAGAAATTTATGGGAAAAAATATCGGAAAAAAAAAACCTATTTTGCCTGTGGTTAATTGCATGAAGGAAAACAAAAAAGAGTAATGTAGAATGTTTGGGGGAGGTTGAGGGGCTTAAAGGCTAGATGTTAACCCAATAAAATGGAATACATAAAAATTTTTTTTTTTAAAATTTGGGATTGAAAAAACTGACAATGTTTTTACATTTTTTCTATTTTGGCAAATAGTATTTTTCAAACTCCATGCTCTTCCCCTTTTTAACTTTTCACACTTTCTCCTTCAAATCTTCAGCAGCATCATCTTTTTCAAAATTTTTTTCATTTTTCCCTTCTTTTATCTTCTTTTTAAATTTATTCCTACATCTTTTTTGTTAACAAAACTCATATTGTTCTTTTTAAAACCCCTTTACCCCCAAGGGTGGTTTCACGTTAAGACCGGGCCAAATTTTTTCAATTTTGACCACGTCTCTTTTGGGTTATAACTTGGAAAAGCTTCAACGGGTCTTTTGCGATTTGAGATTTTTTCTCGTGACTATTGTACTTCTGTTAGTGGAAAAATTTTCTTCGATTAACTTGCGTTTATTTTGAAAAAAACGAAAATAGGGAAAAAATTTTTTAAATTTTTGAAATTTTTCAAACTTTGTTTTTTATTCCCTAAAACAGAAAAATATATCACACAAAATATTTTAAGAAATAACTTTCCCCCACTGCTACTTTACATCAGCACAATTTTGGAACCAAAAAATTTTTTTTTTAGGATTTAAGGGGTTAAAAGTTGCCGCGTTTCTCATTTTTACAAAAAAATTTTCAAAGCCATTTTTTTGGGGACCACCCACTTTTGAATTCCTTTGAGGGTCAATATGGCAAAAATCCCAAAAAAAGTAAAAACCATTTAAAAAACTCCCCCTCAAGGGTACTCAAAACCACATTCAAGAAGTTTATCCCCTTTCAGGGCTTCACAGTAACAAAAGCACGTAAAGGGGAAAAAATGAAATTTTATTTTTTTTACCCAAAAAAATATCTTTTACAAACTTTTTTTTATTTTACAAGGGTAAAAAAGAGAAAAGGGACAGAAAAGGTTTTTATGCAATTTTCCCTGAGTACCCAATACCCCAATGTGGGGGAAAAACCCTTTTTTGGGCAACGGCAGAGCTCGAAAGGGGAAGGAGCGACGTTTGACTTTTTCAAACTAAAATGGCTTTTTGAAATTGGATGCCATTTCGTTTTGGGAGAGCCCTGATGCGCCTAAACAGGGAAACCCCCCCCACAAGTGACACCTTTGAAACAAAAACCCCCCTAGGTACTTACTGATCTGTTGTGAGCACTTTGAACCCTCAAGGTTTCACAAAATTTTAAAGCCTGGTGTGAAAAAAAAAAAACAATTTTTTCCCCAAAAATGATTTTTTGCCCAAATTTTTGAATTTTCCCAAGGAAATTGGACCCCAAAAGTTGTTGTCCAATTTGTCCTGAGTCCTGATACCCCCCAAAGTGGGGGGGGAAAAACTGTTTGGGCGCAAGGGAGGGGGTTGAAAAAGTAGTAAATTTTGGGAAAGAGACGAAAAAGGGGGTCATGTTCCGTTTGCTGCCCCAAGAGCCTAAACATGGAAACCCCCCACAATGACCCCTTTTTTGGAAACAAACCCCCCTAAGGAACTTATCTAGATTTTGGGAGCACTTTGAACCCCCAAGGCTTCACACAATTTATATGCCCGGGAAGAAAATAAAAAATCCTATTTTTTTCCCACAAAAAAATATTTTAGCCCAAAATTTTTTATTTTCCCAAGGGTAACAGGAAAATTGGACCACAAAGTTTTTAAATTTTTCCTGAGTACGCGATCCCCCAATTGGGGGGGAACCACTTTTTGGGCCCCCAGAGCCGAATGGAAGGAGCACCATTGCTTTTCCAAACCCAAAAATTGGCTGGAATTGAGTTTGGATCCATGTTGCATTTGGAGACCCCACCTGAGTGCCAAAACATTTTGGAAACCCCCCAAAAATGCCCCGCATTTGGAAACAGCCCCCCTAAGGAACTTATCTAGTTTTTTGAGACAATTTGAACCCCCCCAAGTGCCACACAATTTTAAACTAGACCTTAAAATTAAAAAAACAATTTTTTTCCACAAAAAGATTTTTCCCCCCAATTTTTATTTTTCCAAGGGGTACAAGACTCCAAAAGTATTGTCATTTGTCCGGGGTTGCGCTGATCCCAAATTTTGGGGGGGGGAAACCCCTTTTTGGGGTGCAGGGAAAGGTTTGGAAAGGGGAAAAGGAGCGCCGTTGCTTTTTCACGCAGAATTGGCGGGGACCCATGTCGTGTTTGGAGAGCTCCTGACTGCCTAAACAGGGGAAACCCCCCAAAAATACACCTTTTTGGGAAACTAGCCCCCAAGGAACTTATCTGTTTTGGGGTGAAATTTGAACCCCAGGTGTTTTCACAAAGTTTAAACGTACAGCCGTAAAATAAAAAATCTTTTTTTTTTTTTTTTACAAAAATGATTTTTTCGCCCCCAAATTTTATTTTCACAGGGTAACAAAGAAATTGGAATGAAAAATTTGTTGTCCAATTTTCCTGATCACTGTCCCAATATTTGGGCGAAAACTTTAGGGGCACACGTGGGGCTCGGAAAAGAAGTAGTGACGTTTTGGATTGCAGTTTTTTTGGGGAAAGGTCGGGGGGCTCAGCCCAATTTGGGACCCCCTTGCCCCTAAACAGGGGAAACCCCCCCAAGGCCCCCATTTTGGCAAATGACCCCACAGGAACTTACAGATGTGTGGTGAGCACTTTGAACCCCGAAGTGCTTCCAGAAGTTTATAACGCACGCCGTAAAAATAAAAAATCCTTTTTTTTTTTACAAAAATGATTTTTTTCGCCCCCAAATATTTTAAATTTCCAAAAGGGAACAGGAAAAATTTGGCCCCCCAAAATTTGGGCCCTTGTCCGGTCGTGATACCATATTGGGAGAAAAACACGTATGGCCACGTCAGGGCTGGGAAAGGGAAGTAGTGACTTTTTTGGTTTGCAGACTTTGTTTAATGGTTGGGTGCGTCAGTCCTTTTGGAGAGCCCCTTGTCCTAAAAGGGGGAAACCCCCCACAAGTGCCCCTTTTTGGAAAATAGACCCCAAAAGGGAAAATTATTAGATGTGTGGTGAGCACTTTGAACCCCCCAAATGCTTCACAGAAGTTTATAACCCAGCCGTAAAAATAAAAAATCTTTTTTTTTTTTTGCAAAAATATTTTTTCGCCCAATATTTTTTTTTACAAGGGTAACAGAGAATTGGCCCCCAAAAGTTGTTGCCCTTTTTGCCCGGGTACGTATACCCAATATGGGGAGAAAATACTGTAGGGTACACTTGGGCTGGGAAGGGGGAAGTAGGACGTTTTGGTTTGCCAATTTTAGGAAAGGCTGGGGCGTAGTCGCATTTGGAGAGCCCTATGCGCCTAAACATGGAAACCCCCCAAACAAGTGCCCCCTTTTGGAAAAATAACCCCAAAAGGAACTTATCTAGGGTTGATACGCTATAAAGCCCCAAGGCTTCACAAAGTTTATAATGTCACCGTAAAAAAAAAAAAATATTTTTTTTTTGAAAAAAAATGATATTTTCCCCCCCTTTTTTTTTTTTTTCCCAGGGAACAGAAAAATAGAAAAAATTGCACAATAACTTTTTGGGGTCCGAGTACGCTGATACCCCATAGGGGGGTAAACTAGGGGACGCATGGCAGAGCCAGAAGTGAAAGCACCGTTTGACTTTTTCAACGCAAAATTTGGGCTGGAATTGAGATCAGACCCAGTCACATTTGGAGGCCCCGATGCCCCAAAACAGGGGAAAACCCCCCAATTCAACCCCAAACCCCCAAACCCCAAAACACCCCTAACCCAGTCCCACCCAACCCAAAAAACCAAACCCTAACACACCCCTAACCCAACCCAACCCTAATCCAAACTTTGGGCCCCCAACCCCAAACCCCAACTTTGGGCCGCAACCCTAACCCAAACCCAAGGGAAAATGGAAATAAAAAATTTTTTTTTAAATTTTTATTATTTTTCCCTAACTAAGGGGGGAAAGGGGGTTTTATTTACTATTTATACGGGTTTTTTTTTGATTGGGAGCTGTAGCTAAAAAGACGCTTTTTATTGCAAAAATAGTTTTTGCACGCCACATTTTTAGAGCTAAAATTTTTGCATATTTTTTTGGCCCACAAATCTTTTGAGGTCTATTTTTTTCGGGACGAGTTGCTTTTTATTTGTCCCTTTTTTTTAGCAGGTACATTTTTGATCGCTTTTTTTTTCGATTTTTGGGGGGTTAGAATGAACAAAAAAAAGCAATTCAGAATTTTTTTTGGGGACGTTTTTTTTTCCGCGTGGGTAAAAAATTAAAAGCAGTTTTTATTCTTCGGGGGCATACGATTATGGCGATACCTCTTTATATAAAATTTTTTATGTTTTGACGTTTAAGAATAAAAACAATTTTTATAAAAAATAATTATTTTTTTCATGCTTTATTCTGCGAGCTTAACTTTTTTTTTTTTTTGCTGATGATGCGTAGGCGCTCGTTTTTTTGGGGACAAAACGTTTTTCAGCGTACCAGTTTTTTTTTATCGGCTTTTTGTCGCGCTTTTATTCCACTTTATGTTGGGCGGTTATATAAAGCTTGTTTTTTTTGCTTCGTTTTTTTTTTTTTTAAGGGTTCACAAAGGGGGTTAACTAGGGGGAATTTTTATAGGGGGCGTAAACGGACCCCGGCATACCAAAAATTGTGTACTTTTATTGTTTTGTTTTTTTTTTTTTACAGGAAGAAAAAATTAGGGGGAAATTTTTTTTTTTTTTTTTAATTTTTTGGATTTTTTTTTTACAACTGTTTATTTTTTTTTTTTTAACTTTTTTACTTTGTCCCAGGGGGGACATACTGTATTTTATCAAATCGCTGGGTGAATGTGACAGCCCTCTGTTACACCACGATCGTCAGGCAGTGCAGGGTTCCTCACGCCTGCTCTCAGCGGCACTGGGGAAGCCGCCTCCCTCCAGGACCCCGGGCCATTTTGGTCCGGGCCCTGGGAGGGAGGAAGCCCTCAAACAGCGCGTTCACACCGCTGGTCGAGGGTTCAGGGGGGGCCGGACCCCCCCCCCGCGCGTCCCCCCTGTCCCCCATAAAACCGCGATCATGTTTGATCGCGGTGTGTGGGTTAATTGCCGGGAGCGGTCTGTACCCCTGACCACAGTCACGGCTGTCAGCTTGATTCAGCGACACCCGGCGGCGTTTTAGCTGCGTCCCCTCAGGACCAGCTGACGCCATGACGTACTACCCGTCCAGGGCAAAGGGACGGGTTTTAGGACGGGTAGTCGTCTAATGCGAGGGGGTTTTAAATATTATTCTTTTTCATATTCATTCTTCTCTTTTTCTCTTCATCTTCTTCATCATATTTTTATTTGTACAGAGATTTCCCGTACTTGTATCTTTAAAATATGAATTTTTCACCTTCGTTCTTTGCTGCACAAAAATTTAAATTTCAAAAGTATTTTGTCCGTGTTTAGTTTAGCCCCACAGCAGGCATTTCCAGGGGGCACCACAGGAGGAACTGCTCATCCCCCAAAACTGCTTAGTTTCTTTTTGCTTATAATTTAAGCATTATTTAGCTCTCTTTTGGGCTTAATTCTTCATGTTCTGCTTTTTATCTTCCTTATTGTTCTTCTGTCTCTTGTTCGTATCTTGTAGTTTGTTTTTAACCTTCTTTTTCCTATTTCTGATTTCTGGGGAATCTTTTTTTTCTTCTTTTTTGATGGGGTTCCGCTGGGTTGGGTTGATGCCGTCGTCCTAGGGGGTCGTCATCTTCTTTGTTGGGGGTTTAAAAAAAGGGTTTGCGTCCCTTTATTGTTGGAGACCCAGTGATTACCCAAAAAAAAATTTTTTAAAAAACTTTAAATTTTTAAAAGTACTGAAGGTACAAAGTCTGACAAACCCTTTTTTTAACCAGCTGACGTTACTTGGGAAACCGGGCTGGGATCAGATGGTACAAAGACAATGGAAGAAAAAACCAGCTGACTGTGCTGAAAAACCCCAGGGGCCCCGCAGAAGGGGAAAAAAGCCAATGCACAACCTAGGACCCCGCTGACGTTTCTGGGACACGGTTACTAAAACAGGGGGGAAACCCGTGCCCCAAAGCACAAACCCAAAGGGCCAGCAACGTTGCTGGAACTCGATACCGGAAAGGAGGCACCTAGGGCCCAAAAGGCACTGCGGAGGGAAACCCTTTTACTGTACTGGAACCCGACGGGGGCCAAAGGCCCCCCCAGAAAAAAAAAAAGTTGACAGGCCGCAAGCCGTCCCCATTTTCCGAATCACACAGTCCCCACAGTGGTTTCTTGTCCATTTGTCACAACGAAAAAGCCTTATTTACATATCCCACACCACATAGGAATGACCAAACTGCAGGCCACATAGAGTCGGAAACCCAGAAGCAACACACCGACAACTTTTTGGGAGGCTTTTTTGGACGTTGACAGCCGGGAAACGCTTCATGCTGAAAACCGGCTGGGCAGAGTCAGTACCCGGGCCAAGTCTTCCGACAACAACTGGCGGTTTTTTGGAGCCCAGGGATGGAAAGAACAGGGTGGAGGCAGCGGGACTTTTTGCCGTACACCGCGGGGGAACAGTGACATTACTAAACCCCACAGTAACACAAGACCAGGTTTTTCGTGCAAACAACTTCCAGGCAAAAACGGCGTTTTTGGGCCCAGGGAAAGGGGAGGATTTTTTAAATACAGATCAAGTTTTTCCCTTGTACGTGTCAAATAAATGTCATACTCCAAAGAAGAGAAAGATAACCTTTCTAGCAAAGATGAGATTTCTTTTTAAAAAAATTTTTTAGTAAATAAAAAATTTACAAACTAAACGCAAACATTAAAATTTTAACGCAATGCAAACCACAAAATAAATTAGTTAAGGGAAACTGTATGGTTTTACATAAAACATACAAGACTATCTGAATCCTTAAGATGGATAAGTAAAAGTAGTCACCCTTTTTATTGTATAACAATGAATGTCTGCTTCAAAACACATCAGCATTTTCAATTATCAGGACAAAATAAAATTTTTCATTTTCTGAATAATGTCACTAAACAGTTTATAAAAATTAGACAAATTTCCATAGAATCTCAAATATTGCCAATAATTTTTTCTTAACAAACAAACCTTAAAAATGCATAGTGCTAGTGAAATTGCTATTTATGCCGACTGTGGGCTTTTTCAAGCAGAAATGGGTAGATAAGGTAATATAGATGAGACTGCATAGCCCAATGGGAATGGGGATGTAATGCTTACCACAAAAAGGTGCGTCACTATACCCAATTATTTTTTTTTAAAATAGCTTTTTAAACAGGGGACGGCGTATGCTTGCGCCTTTGTTGGACGCCAACTGTTTTCCGCTTGACCTTTGGGGTAGTAAACAGTTGTGTGCATTTTTCACTGCAGTCTCTCGGAAAAAGCACACTTGGGCCTTTAAAACTTTTTCAGATTTTCTTATCAATCTACCAAGATAAGAAGGCAGGGGAAGGCACTGGCGGGGACGTGGAGTTTCAGCAGGAGAGGAGGGGGGATTCTGGGCTGCTCCCGCCCCCAGTGACACAGCATCCCCCTTTTCCCCCCGGAACGTTCCTTTATGGCACTTTTTTGGGAGGTCGGCGTAACCCCCGCGCGGGAAAAAAAATTTAAGGCCGTTTTTGGGTTGGATGTCACCCAAATTAATCGACTTAAATTTGTTTCCACCTCCTCCGGGACCACAGACTGTTAGCAACCTCTGTCTCTTCACCGCCCCCAAAAATGCCCAGCAGTCAGACATTTCTGTACGGGACCCAAGCGAGTCTCTGCTTTTTTTCTCAGAATCGTGGGTTTGCAAAACAGGGCCCAGCCAAAGCACATTCTGGAATGGGGGAAGAAGGGAGATGCAGTGATGCGAAAGCTGTGTCCTCAACTGAAGAGGCGGGGAACAGTGCCGAGGGTCAGCAACCGCAGAACGCTTCGTGATGATGAACCCGGGGCCCAGTTTTTTTTTTAGCATGGTGCGGGCCCAGACCACCCAACAGCAGCAGGTGTTGGAAGAGGGAGGGGAATATGGGGCCAAGCCCCAAACGGCGTGAGGAAAGGAAGGTGGTGGGAGCAGCTCAGGGGAATAAAATAATAATATTTATTTATTAGCGCCTTTTTCCGCAGCTTTTTACATTTTAGAGTTTCAAACAGAATCATAAGAAACAACGTTAAAATACAATAATTAAAGGAAAATAAATCGCCCCCTTTGCTCGGTAGCTTAAATCTAAATGGGGTGGGGGATACAAAGTATAGGTTTTTATATACAAGGGGCCCATTACAATATGGCCCCCCATTTTAAAGGGAGTGAGGAGGGAGAAATGAAGGGCTAGGTGCTTGAAAATCCATTTATGCTGAACAGCCAGATAAAACAGGAAAAATGGGAATTGGGGACAGTGAGAGTGTAGGAATCTGAAAGTGTCTGGGGGTTAATGGTTTTTTAGATACTGAATGGGGTAGGAGTATGCCGGGGTGGGGAGGATTTGTGACGTGAAGGAAGAATTTGTGGTAGACAGGGAAGGGGGTGAGTTATTTAGGTGGAGATTGAACAAGGCGACAAAGACCAGGGCAAGGGGGTTAGCACCCTTTTGTGTTTAGAGGGTTTAAAGCTGGGAGCCTAGAGAAGTGGGGTTAGGATAAAGGGAAAATGAGGAAACATTCCCCAACGGGAAAAACGGGTGGGAAATTTTTGGCTGCAGACTCTTGCCGAGCCCCAGTTTGCCACCTTTCGGGGGCAGTTTTCTTCCAAAAGTCAAAACGTGCCTCCCAGGACTTGCACGCGTGGTCCTTTTTGTCACATTGAAGAATTTTGCTATGTCCCCAAAACTAGCTGTGTAATAAAAAAATAAAAAGAGGTAAAAAAGGCATTAAAACCCCATCCACTAAAATGGGAAAAATGTGCGACAAAGCACGTTTTTGGGTTTCAAAGACACATGGAGATGTAGGCCCAACCTACAGCCACCCACATTTAAGGCGTGTGAAGCCCCCCTTCATCGCTCACACACAGCTGGTTTTTGCTTCCTCACAGGATCGCCATGGAAGAACCGGGCACTGTTTTTCCCAAAACAAAGGTTATTTCACCCACACAGCAAATTCCCTGTCATCCTCAACTCCAAGGACACAAAAAAGCCATCGGTAGCACAGGCATGGGGTAAAAGACGGGCCCTACTCGGCAAACCCCCAGCACAGGCTCTGAATGCTGGCATGAAAACTTGGTCCCTTTAAATGCGTATCGGGTTGGAGATGACACTTTCCGAACTTAATACATAGTCATCCCCCAATACAAGTCCAAGCACATTTCATTTCAGCAGGCAACCCACCCCTGGTCGAAAAGCATGTTATGGAAAATTAAACAGCGCTACAAAAACGCCGTCATAAAAGGCCAAACCCTGACCACCGTGGGGAACAGTCCCCCTTTTTATGATCTGCTACAAGCACAAGGAAAAAAGGGGAAATTCTGCCCCTACAATAAACTAAGCTGAATCCCTTGTGAAACGGGGACCGACCCTTCGACCAGCCCCCGAAAGTCCTCAGCTGTTGAACAAGACCATGTTGCGAGGGGGGAACCCCTAAAAATCAGGGACGGGAGAAAAGGTGGACACCCCTAACAAAATTGTAGCAGTGAAATTTAAACAGAAAAAAAAATACTTAGAGATCCTAACTAAGAAAAACTGACGAAAAAGGACCTAAGACCCCTACTTAAGATAATAATAAAAAAGACCCAAAGCCAAAGGGGCGGACCAACAAATAGGGAAAAAAGGTCTGGACAAGAAAACTGAAAAAAAACCTAAAAAGAGGGTTCTAACACCCAGGCCGGGGAGATCCCTTTTCCCCTCACTGCCCATTGGGTAAAATGTTGGGGGGCCGGACATCTTGGGTTTTTGGCCTTACATGTTCTCCAACCCAAGGGATTGCAGGAATCAAGTCTGTACACATTGACTCCTCCCCACTCCATTCCTCAGAATCACGCTGCAGGACCGTCCCCGGTCTCCCTCCCAGGGACCCGGAACTAACCGTTTGCGCCCGAAGAGCCAGCCGGGCCAACGTCAACGGGCCCTCCAAAAATTTAAATTTCCAGGGGGAAATGGAAGCCACACAGGCGGGAGCTCGGGAATGCCAAAAGCGGGAGAGCGAGGGTTTTGGTTTTGCAGCGAATCCCCAGCCAGGCTTGGAGGTGTGCAATGGCCGAAAATCTGGGGCAGCTCGGTCCTTTGGGCAACCTCCCAATACCATATTGGCACATGTGTAAAATTTGGGTCGTGCAATTTTTTGGGGGACTACCGGATCTTGAGCACTGCTGCACAAGGTCCCCTACAGGCGCTCCCTTCACGTTCCCGGCCAACGCTGATTGCACTCTGCAACGCTGTTTTTGCCTTCCTGAACATCGCATCATATGCATGTACCCACCACTGTAATTAACTTACATATTTTGGGAGCGTTGTGTGAGCACCCCCACAAAAAGGGGTACACTGCATCAGGCGCAATCAACTCGCAATTTGCGCAGTTACACTTCACCAGTACTGAGTGTGCCTCTATAAAATAATAATAAAAAAATAAACTTTATTTAAATATAGCGCCAACATTTCCGCAGCTGTTTTAAAATTTAAACATTTTTCCAAAACACAAGTCATAATAAAAAAGGGTTAACAAAACAATAATTAAAGCAAAAATAAGCCCCCCTGCCCCCGTGAGGGGCTTAAAAAATATCCCAATGAGGGGGATATACAAAGTACGGGGTGTTTAATACAATTGTATTTCCCAATGAAGGCCCTGCCTTTTTGAGTAGTGAGGGAAAGTGGAGATAGTAAATGGGCAACACACACAAAACACTTAAATGCCCTTTGAAAGTGATTGGATGGGGCCCTGTGAAAAAATGTTTTTTGATGAGCGCCTAAAAACCCAAACTAATTGCGGATAGTCCTAATTTTTTGGGGTAGAGGCTTTCCCAGAGGATTGTCGCAGCAGGGGAAAGTTTTGGGAGTGGGGAGTGGGGGGGACGGTTTTAAAGTGCAAAAAGGTTAGTCAAAAGGCGTTTTGCAGAGCGCGGGCATTCGGTTAGGCCGATAGAAAAAAAAAGGGGGATGAGATGGGGGGGGTGTGCACTTTGGGAGCTTTGGGGGTTGAGAACCATTACTTTAATGGGATACTATAATGAAGGGGCAGACAGTGTAAGGAACTGGCAAGGACTCTATAAAAGGAAAACCCCAAACTTTTTGCGTGCGTTTGATGAGTCAACGCGGAGGGGCGATTTCAATGATCCAGTCCCCCTGACGCCCCCTTATCTCTTGTTAAAAAAAACATCAAGCAAACGGATGATTTTGGGAAGGGGGGATGGAGCAAATTCCACCCCTTCGGGACAGTCACCCAAATTTGGTTCCCTCCAAAGGGCTGGGCAGGCCACTTTGTGAGGAGAGTCAATGGAGGGAAAGACATCGCCCAGGGGGAGGTACACAACGCTGTAGCCCAGTATGTATAGGAGGGTGGGGGTGATGCAGAGCAGGCAGAGATGACGCTCTTTGCAGGGACAGCGTTTCTTGGCCAGTTGGGAGTCTGCAGCACATGGATGATTTCATGCTGCAGTGCCTGAGAAACGACCGCCGCATCGCCCACATTCTCACCACGTCTGATTATTGGGTGTCCACCCTCCTAGACCCCTCGCTACCGGTACAAGTTACAAAGCCTCATCAACCGTTGAAACCGTGAGCGTAAAATGCGGGAGTACCAAGACACCTGGTGCAATACATAATGTTCTCCATTCCAGCCGAGAGCACTGCTGCTGCTACTGCTTTACAAAGCAGCTCTGTGCGTCGAGGCAGTGGAGACAGCTCTGCAACAAGAGGGAGCACAAGCAGCGCTCTGCACAGGGCAAGATGTTATGATTTGGTAGCTGAGGAGAGTCAGGCAAAAAGGCAATACACCATAGAGGTTGTAATCTATGGGATTGCAGTACCCCTGAATAACCACCACAACTAAAGGCAGCCTTGTAGCGACCCACGATGGTCCTAGACCGCCTCGTCACAGCCTGAGAAACTAACTACACCTAAAGATAGAAAGAGGAAAGCTATCGGCCCGGAGCAGATCCCCAAAGAACATAGAAAGCCCCCAAACATGTAATGGCGGTTACACAAGAAGAAATACTGACACAGACACAAAATAGTATGAGCAAACGTTGGTGCCAGAACTTCCTAAATAAAAAGGAAGGAAGGGAAACTTACTGCAATCGAAAAAAAACACTGAAAAGTACCAACTATACAAAATTACAAAAGCAGCTGAGATCACACAACCTCTACCACCTAAATTAGTTCTCTGGTGTAACAAAAAATAAACAGCAGCCACTGAAAAACGGAAAAGGCAAATGAACAAACAACAGTGGCTGAACTAAACTGAGAGGAGCACGAGCCCCCAAGGGGGACACGGCAGACCCCACAGAACTGCAGTACAAAATGCAAAAAACAAGCACAAAAAAATAAAATAAGACAATGTCTTATCTGTTAGCAAAACATGCAGGCACGAAACAGCAAGCTACAAAGTGTACAGGAATCAAAGATGAGACCAGAACAATTGATCACCGGCAACCGTGATGGGAGGGAACCTCCCTTATATAAGACCAGTCACTAACAACGGATCTCCAATCTTCACAATCTTCATTGGGATAGTTCTGTACTGTTTGTAACCACGAGAGGAGATTGTTCTCAGAATTCATTTTTAGCACATTCACAACAGCAAGACCATATGTTACAAATGGGCAAAGTTTTGTGGCAGCGCCACCAATGTCTACACCATCCGAGACGGCTCCAGTTCAGCAGGAGGCAACGTTTCCGTAAGATGGTGACAAACTACATGTCTTGCCCTCTCAGTGTATTCCCAGATGGCTCTTCCCCATTCAAGTTTTGGGTCTGTAAGCTGGATACATGGCCGAGCTTAGCCAGTATGCATTGGAGGTGCTGGCTTGCCCTGCGCCAGTGTATTATCGGAGCGCTTCTTTTGTGATGAGGTGGTGTACTAACAGACCGTCGCATGCGACTATCCTCCGATAATGTGAACCGGATTCATTTCTGAAAATGAACAAGTCATGGATCTGGCCTGAAAATTTTACTGTCCGGTTTCAAAAATTGCATAACTGGTTGGCAACGTTATCCATGTCTCCTGTTATGTTCATCTTTCTACCACTGAAACTCACTCCCTGGGCTACAACACTGCCAGTTGCTGCTCAGAAGTGTCGTGTCCACAGACCAATACACAAGCTATAGTGTTAGTGTGGTTTCAGTAACGCCTGCTGTTCCCCTGCTGTGTGTCTGGCAAAAATTAATGCTGCTAACTCCAAATTAAACTTCAAAACATTCATACTAGGCCTCTGCCTACACCCTCCTTGACCCTGGGTTTCAACACCGCCAGTTGCTGGTCACAAGTGTTGGATGCACAGCTCAAAACAATCGCTGATGTGTTTGTGGGGTTCAGTAACGCCTGCTGTTCCCCTGCTGTTTGTCCGGCAAAAATTAATGCTAGCTAGATACACATGTTTGAATAAAACATTACATGTTAAAGTGGCTACTGCTACACATAGATAAGAGGCTACACCCTTAGTTCTAAGCTGTAAACAAGTGAAACGTCACCTTTAAAACCATAAAATTATTAGTCTTTGTCACAAATCTGTATCAAATAATTGTGACCTATTACTGCAGATATCCACATGTTGAACACAAATGCTAACACAAAAGCCTACCTATGCTATAGGGTACTGATGGTGAACCTTCTCACTACATAACTTAGACAAATCAAACTCACAGCATGCCTCAAATGCTGCAATGTTGGAAGTGCATAATTTGGTTAGAACTTTGACAACACCTGCAGTGCGAAGGTTAGCCTTCAGTGTTCTTGGCTTTTACATAAAAGCATACAAGTAAATATAAAATCCATTGCTGATTAAGGGACGTGATGTACACCTGTAATATTGTGCAAACAATTGATGTAGTACAAACACAGAAAAATTTGGAGAAAAACGCCATAAATGATATGAAAAAATATGTCCGAGAACACATGCCAAGAGGGTGAGAACAGCAAATAGTAAAAATAAGCATATGATACTATTATAGAAAGCCATATGCCCCCGAGGAAGCCATAGCGAAACTCGCGTCGGGGCGCGTCTCTGAGTTACATTTGTCATTATGGGTGAGTTCTATTTTCAACCTGTGCAATAGTATTTATTAGCATTTCCAATCTTGAACTGGGAATCCGGATCCCCATTTCATGTACGCACTTGCGGATTTTTGCTCATAGTTTTTGGTTATATGTTAATCTATCATTGTGGCACATGTCGTTATTCTATAATAGTATCATATGCTTATTTTTACTATTTGCTGTTCTCACCCTCTTGGCATGTGTTCTCGGACATAGTTTACATCTGGTAACATCACGCATACCATATCAAACCACTTTAGTAGCTTTTTATTGATGTATGTTCTAATGATTTTTGAAGTATAGGTCTTTTGTACTAATAAATATATATATTTTTTCATATCATTTATGGCGTTTTTCTCCAAATATTTTCTGTGTTTGTATTGCTCAATGGAGTGCCATGGGGTTATTTACCCAATTCTGGTAGTTCTTTTATGTACTACTATATTTTGCCATATATATTTGAATATTTGGTCATAGATTATGTTTTCCAAAACAATTGATGTAGGACTATTCTCTTCAACATTACTTATATTTGTGTCATTAGAAAAAATACATATTTAATTACAAATGTAACAACCATATCATAAAGGTCCATCATGTAAACATGACAATTGGTAACAAAAATCATACATTACCTTGTTAAAGTCAATAGTGCGTAGTCACAATAGCAAAATATATACCTGAAAGTGGTGCTGAAACAACGACAACTGATAGAAAAGGTGAATGATATCTACTTATCAGACTGAGTAGCGACACATGTTACAATGTCGATATAATACTGTAGCTTAACAAAAAGGCTGTTTGCAACCAATGTATTGTATACGGATGGAAGCGCGTCACACTAATAGATTTTAGTTATTTGAAATAGAATGTAGCAGCACCAATTAGAGAAAAATGTCAAGGATGAGACAGTGAGACACGCTCAGCAGAGTACAAGCAGCGGTGGTTGAAGAAATAACTGGAGCGGGATCTGAATTAAAAAATTGAAAACCTCTGAGTACAGTAAACACTGCACACAACTGTTCACTATCTCTGAAAGCCTCCTTTGTGGGCTTCTATACTGTTTGCAACCAATGTATTGTATACGGATGGAAGCACGTCACACTAAGGCCTGTTTCACACATCCGTTTTTCCCCTTGCGGCGCCCCCGCATTTTTTCGCAGCGTCGCATCACAAAACCGTATGCGCCGCATGCGTTTTTTTTTCCATTGACTTGTATTAGCGCCGCATGGCGCCGCATGTCACTGCGGCGCATCCGGTTGGTGCCGGATGCGGTGTCTGGTCACCGTACGGTGTCTGGAAAAAAAGTTGCATGTAACGTTTTTTGTCTGCGGCGAAAAAGCCGCATGCGCCGGATGCGGCGCATGCGGTTCTTTTTTACAATGAAAGTCTATGGACGCCGCCAATGCGCCGCATCGCGGCGTCCGCCGCATCCGGTAGCCGCATCCGGTTTTGTTAATTGATATACCAGCCCACAGCAAACAGATACAAGGAAGTACCACCCCTCAGCAAACATATAAAAAAAAAAATTGGGTGGGACATCAGACACAGCCACAGAAGCCACAGAGAGCCACAGAGAGCCACAGAGAGCCACCGACGCAGCCACCGACGCAGCCACCGACGCAGCCACCGGACTCGCAGCCAGGATCCGTACCATGGAGCGCCAGGAAAACAGACGGTAAATATGAACCACCCACCCCCAAATTCAAAATGTAAAATACATCTGTCACCAATGTTGTGTGAGCTGATGTTTATTTTTTGTGGCCTGGTACATTATATATTTAATGTTTTTTCTGTGATGGGGATTGGTTCCCCAGGTATTTAATGAAATTAAATTGCCGATGATGGGTGGGTCCCCCGAGTTTAAAAATGCATTTGTTTGGGAACTTTATTGTGTATTCACTGCTATTGTTGTGAATGTTGATAATGTAGATCTACTGGTACTGTTTTTTAGCAGTGATGTGCTTGGTCTCCCTGCGACAATCTGAAATGTGGATGTATTTGTGTATCAAAATTTTTTTTTTATTTTAAAAAAGTATTAATTTTTTTGGCCAGTTATGTCGTTGTTTTTTATGCACTATCGGAAATGGCATGGTTTACTATGGTAATTTTTCTCTCCCTTTTTTTTTTGCCAATGGTTTTTTTTTTTTTTTTTTGGCTTGTCAGGGTTTTTTATCTACTCATGGTCTGTTGAATTTTTTGACTTTTGCTAATGTTTTTTTTGTTTGCAATATTTGTTCTTTGTGGCCTGTCATGGTTTTATCTACTCATGGTCTGTTGAATTGTTTGACTATGCTAATGTTTTTTTGTTTGCAATTTTTTGTTCTTTTGGCCTGTCATGGTTTTATCTACTCATGTCTGTTGAATTTGTATGACTATGCTAATGTTTTTTTTGTTTGCAATCTTTGTTCTTTGTGGCTTGTCACGGTTTTATCTACTCATGCTGCAATTATTTTCTGTGTTTAGTATAAAAAATTTTTGATGTACTTTTTTTTTTTTGGCAGCCTCTGACCTTTGTACTCAGCTCTTATGTGAAATTTTCCATGTTTTTATTATCATATATATTTTTTTTTTTTTTGGCCGGGGATACGGTTTACCCTGGTACTGTTGATGGCTATAAAAAATGATTGCATGTGGTCGGAATAATGTCGTTGTTTAATGTTTATTTTAAACGGGACAATCAAAACATAAAACCAATTTTTTTTTGGTCTGTTCATTTCACAGCAAAGAATTGATGCTGGCGATGAAAGGGCGCAGGACATCCTGGATGCAAGGGGCAAGCCAGCAGAAAGTAAATGTCATCCCCCTGTCCCTAAAAATTTAATGTTTGTTTTTTCTCTTTCAAGCCAGGAAAAGGAACCACATATTTCACTGTCCCTTTTTGTGTCCTAACAGCAGAAGAATTCAACGAACGGCGCGGGGGCGGCTGAAGCGCAAGTTGAGCGAGGGAGGAGAGACCCTCCAAGCTAGGAGGCAGCAAGCAGAAAGTAAAGTATTACAGCACACATTTTGCTCTAAATTAAACATGTTTTTTTTTTTTTCTTTTTCCCAGCCGGGGGCAAAGGAATACCCATAATTCACTGCCCGTTTTTTGTGTCCTTATTCAACAGCCGAAGACTTCACCGGGCGGCAGCGGCTGAAGCCCAATTCAGCAGAGGGGAGCAGAGGACCCTCCAAGCTGGAGATAGCAATCAGAAAGTAAGTATTACAGCACACATTTTGCTATAATTAAACATGTTGTTTTTTATTTCAGCCATGGACAAGGAATCTCAAATTTACAGTCCCTTTTTACTTTAACAGTAGAAGACGTCAAAAAAGGGGGGGAGGCGGCGCTGGAGATAAAAGAAGAACAGGGGGAGGGGGCAAGGAGGGAAGCCAGAAAAAGGTAAACATTACACCCCCCCATTTCAATAAAAATACATGCTTGTTTTCTCTTTCAGACAGGGCCAAGAAATATACAAATAATTGACTGTCCCTTTTTTTTTCTTCCACAGCAAGACATCAAACAGCTGCTGCAGCTGCAGCAATGGCGGTGTTGGCGGAGGAAGCGGCGGGGGGCAGCACACCGCATCACCATCTCCTCCTCACAGCCAGAGGCAGAGCCAGAGCCGCCACAGCAGGACAGCAGGACACATCTTCTTCTGGGAGCCCTCCTACCCATCGTCAGGAATTGGCGGTAAAAATATCTATTTTTTATTTTTCTACCATAATCCACTGTGGGCTAATTCTTGATTGTGTTATTTTAATAACAGGAATCTGAAATGACGAGGAGCCCAGAGGAAAAGGACGGGGTGGGGAGATACCCAGAGTGGGCTCACAATTCGTAAGTATCCTACATCAACGCAAAAACACAACATCACAGTACACACAACACATAGAAAAACATTTAGTGCATACTTTACACAGCGGGGCCCAAAACTGCCAATATCCTAATTTCTTTTATTTTTTAGTCTCTCGCATTGGACCAAGGGGGTTTTCCCGGGGCCCCCCAAGTCGTCTGAACGCGGCGGTTTTTCAAGGTAATTTTTTTTTTTTTTGCCTGTTTTTAAAATTTTTGCTTTTAAAAAACGGTTTTTTAAAAATTTTTTGCATTTTTCCCATTTAACGTATAATTTTTAAAATTAAAAACCTGTACGAAAATTTTTTTTTTTTTTTTTTTATTGTTCTTTCAAGGTTACACTCTCCCGACTCGGACACGAGGGGGAGGACGTTATTTTTGAAGACCGTTTCCGGAAAGGGACCGCTGGGAACATGGGGGGTTAGATTTCCTTTTTTTAAACACATGGAAACAAAAAAAACATGAAATCTGGGGGGCCCAGAAAAAGGTGGTTGTTGTTGTAACCCAAATTGTCTTTCTTTCAGGGGAAGAATTTTTAAACGGTGGGGTCTTTGGGGTGCTTTTAAAAAAAATTCAATAAGGAAATTTCGGGCCCCATGGTTCTTTAGGACCCAGATAAGTACAAAATTTTACAAGTCTGGCTTCCTGCGTGAAACCCTGGGAAACCCAAAAAAAATTTAAAATCAAATGTTAAATTTTTTTTGGGTTTTCCCCCGGCCATTCCACAACTTATTTAAAATTTTATGTTTTTGTTTCTTCCACAGCACGGTAAACACACTGGGGCGCCCCTTTGGGGCCTCTGAGCACCCCAGGGGACCGACACAGAGGGACACTTTTACCCAACCCTCCCCATCTAACCCTTCCCCAAATTCACCACCACTATCCCCCTTTCCCTTCCACCAGCGCGGAGCAGCGGGCCGCCTCAATGCAAATCTGCTGGCAGGGTATAGCCTTCCCTTTTCCCCACCCTTTTACCCGCCCCTCTAGTACAGCTGCGGGACGGGCGGAGGCAGAAGGGCAGGGAAAAAAACTAGCGCCCGAGTTCTTACAATGAACGCATCTTCCAGAACCCTAAATTGCTATCTAACAATTTTCCGAGGCCTTCGCGATAACCACACTATTGGTGAGGCAGAACTTTTGGAAAATGTCGTTTTGAGTAAGAGCACCACCGAACTCAGTTTTTAGGTCGGTTTCGGAGCGCATAGATCCCTATCTTATACCACAGATGTATGTGATTCACACGTGCCACCTGCTGTAGTCAGGTTTTCTCCCATCCTCAAACCACCCCATCTTCCCCCACCTCCCCCCCCTACAGCCCCGCCATCTTCCCCCCCCTCCACCCCATACTCCTCCCCCCCCCTATTCAATACCAACCCCTCCCCCCGACCAACCACCCCCCAGGGACAACCACCCCCCATACCAACCCCTCCCCCGGGCCAACCAACCCACCCTACCCAAACCCCCTCCCCATACCAAACCCCCTCCCAGGGGCCCAAACCCCTCCCCCGTACCAAAAACCACCCACTACCACCACCTACCCCTACCACACTTTACTTTTCCCAACTCCTTCCCCCTTCCCAAAAACCCACTATGTCACTGCTACTCTGCACAAACCCTCCACCCACCACCACCCACATGTTCTGCTTTCTTTCCCCTTTTTTTTGTCTTTCCCCCCCCTTCACCCTTCCTGTTCCTTCCCCACCACCATCCCGTTCGCCCCCACACTCCCCCGGTCGAAAGGTCCCCCACCCCCCCATATTTTCCCCCCACACACACAGACCTTTTTTTCTGTTTTTTTTTTTCATTTTTTAATGAAAAAAAAAAAAAAAGTTTAAAAAAAAAAAAAAGAAAAAAAAAATTGTTACTTTTTTTAAAAAATTTTAAATTTTTTATGGAAACATTTTGGGCCCAAAGGCCTAAAATTTTTAAAATTATATTAAAAAAAATATTTTTAAATAAACTGTTCATTGGTTTTAAAATTTTTGTCTTTTTAATTTATACATGTTAATTTTTTAAAAATTTTTTTACAGACACCAACTTTGGCAAAAAGGTTTTAAATGCAACCTTTTTGGCAAAGTTAGTCCCCCGGGTTTTTGTATAGCAAATGATCTTTTTTAATAAAAATTGGGACTTTTTGATTATCCCCTACCCCATTTTCCCCCACTCCAGGCACACCAAAAACATATCAGTTTTTAGTATTCCTTTGTATTGCACAGTAGGCAATTATCACCCGACTACAAAGGAAAGACGAAAATTGACAGTTTGGGGGACCTTGAGGACTGGATAGGGAAAAAATAATGTACCTTTTTGAGGGCAAATGGTGAAATACTTTTTTAATACAATTTTTACCTTTTTTTCCTAAAAAGGGTACATTGTAGGCCATTGTCCCAAACCGTCATCAAGCCTAACAACAGGTATTGTTTTCAGTTTTCCTTTTTATTTTCACAGGGAGGGAATTAACCTAGCAAAGCAAATAAAGACTGAAAACTGACATTTGGGGGGCCTTGAGGACTGCGTTGGGAAAAAAGGGCCCACAATTAACTTTTTTGGACAAAATGACAGCCAGGGCCCAACAAGGCAAAAAAGGTTATAGTAGAAAAACCACAAAAGGGAACAATAAAAATTAAAGGTTTTTTGTGGGTAAAGAAAATTATTTAAAAAAAACAATACATTATCACACTCTGTATCCTGCCATCACACTACTTCGGGGACACAAAGTTGAGCAAATGGGCCCTCATTCTAGAAACTGCAACGTACTGCGAGGTAATGTTGGTGTAGTTTGCAAAATGTTTCCTTTATTGTGGGCCCCCAAGAAATTTGGTTCCTTGGTTTAAAAAAATTATGGAGGACCACCACCTTTTACTACACACACACCGTCTTTTAATTTATTGCATCAAAAGGCACCCATTTTGCTGTCATAAGCCAAAAGGGCCCAACTCCACCACCGTCTGGCCTTGTGACCGGGTATTAAATACCCCTTGTATGTGCAATTCCTGCTGCCAAAGGGGTTTTAAATAGTTGGGACAGCTGGAATGCCTCATCACCACACAAACAAGGCATTGGTGGGGCCGAGGGTTTTAGGGAGGCCTAGGGGGGGGAAACTGAAAAAATTTTTCCATACAATTTGTCCCCTAGCAAAATTTAAAAAACTTGGGGGGTCATTTAAAAACCGCCATAAACCCAATTCCCCCGCATAAACTTTAAATGCGCTCCAATAGCCATCAGGACGATAGAGAAATATTCTTTTAGTTAAAAAAAATTCAGTCCTTCCTTTGGCTTTTGAATGCGGATTCTTTTCCTCAACGGGCCCCCCGGGAATTGGGAACGGCAGATGATAAAACTGGGCCCTATTTCAAACCCCGCTGTGTTTTGGCCGGGAAAAAATTTTTCCCCAAACCAAATATCCCACAGAGCACACAATATCTTTTTTTACCGGGTAGTGTAATTCAAACTATCTAAAATGGAGCAATAAGTTTTTCCCATTGCCAAAATCGAAAACAAAATTTAAAAAATACAAATTTTTCAGAAACGCAGCATTACATACCAAACTCAGCTACACATTGGGGAAAACCAAAAATAATAATATCTAGGGAAAAAACGTTTTATGATAATTTGGGATACTCTGTGGTTTCCTATTGGCCTGGATTTCAAAAAAAAGATAAAATTACAAGTGGCTCAAGCAAACAAACCAATACATATACTTTTCCTTATAGTCACCCTAGACCTCCGCCGGGGAATCGAAACCACAGTAGTGTCCGATTTTTTAATTTGTTTTCCCCCCACCTCCCAAAACACAAAGTTTTTTTATTCATCCGCAAAAGGGAAAAACTTCTCTGGGTTTGTCGCAGCTCCATGTTCAGTTGGGGAAAAGACACCACGATTAACTCGTACGTGATGGGGGGGATCCACAACGGCGGCGATTCGCGGCCGACGCCGCTGCCCCAAAACTTAGCTCCTTCTCCAAAACGATAAAACCCCAATGTTTCATCTCCCAGTAAAATAACAAATTCCCTGAAAATTGCCGATAAGGGTTCCTTTTTCGCCAATCACTTGCACTTGCCTTTCCTCCAAACGCATTTTTCCCTCTACAACCTGTCAAAGAAGGGGTGTGGAGCTGTATATATAGGATACATAGCCAATCAATTTTTGGGAACCCCCAAAAAGGCCCGTCTTAAAAACCGGATCCGGCGCAAAACGGCTCAAAGACCCAAACCGGGTACACCGGGGGAAAACGTAAACGGTTTTTTTGCCCCATTCTGAACCGGAGCGGGGAAAAAAACCCATCGGCACATCCGTTTTTTTAGAAAAATACCGCATGCGAGCTCGGGTAAATCCGGGGGCCCGTTTTGGCGCCCGCCGATGTGGAAAAAGGCCCCAATAGATTTTTTTTTTTTTTAAATATAATTAGCAGCAATAAATTTAAAAAAAATGTCAAGGAAGAGACAGTAACCGCTCAGCAGAGTACAAGCAGCGGGGGTTTAGAAATAACTGAGCGGGATCCCTCCTAAAAATTTAAAAACCCCCAGATTACAGTGAAAAATTCACAAAACTGTTCATAACTGTGAAAGGCCGTTTTGGTTTTCTTCTAAAATTGTTTTCAAAACCCAAATTTTAATTGGGTAAGGGGGAAGCCGTCACACTAATAATTTGAATTTTTTTGAAATAAAAGTACAGCAAAAAAATTTAAAGAAAAAGGGCAAGGAAAGAGACAGGGGGAAAACGCCGCAAGTACAAGCACGGGGGTTAAAAAAATAACTGGAGCGGGGGTCTGCACTCCAATAAAAAAACCCCAGATTAAAAGTGGAAAAATGCACACAACTGTTCAGTACTTTAAAGGCCCCCTTTTGTACTTCTATATGTTTGGGAACCAATTTTATTTGGGTAATGAAAGGAAGCCGTCACACTAATAGATTTTATTATTTTGAAATAAAATTTTAGCAGCAACAATTAGAGAAAAAAGTCCCAAAGGGTAGACAGTGAGACCCCGCTCACAGAGTAAAGCAGCGGGGGTTTAAAAAAATAACGGAGCGGGTTTGCACCCAATTTAAAGAAAAACCTCAGATTAAGTGAAAAAGCAAAACAACTGTTCATATCTGTGAAAGGCCCGTTGTGTACTTCTATAATTTTTTTGCAAACCCAAAGTATTGGATTAAAGATGGAAGCACGTCACACTAAATAAATTTGATTATTTTTTAAATATAATGTAAACAGCAACAATTAGAAAAAAAAGGGCCCAAGGGGGGGGACATTTAGACAGCACAAAACAAAGTAAAGCAATGGGTTTAAAAAAATAACCCGGACGGGATCGCCCTCCCAAAAATGAAAACCCCAGATTTCCGTGGAAAAATGCACACAACTGTTTCAATTTTCTTTAAAGGCCCTTTTGTACTTCTTTTAATTTTTTGCAACCAAAGGGATTATAATGAGAAACACGTCACACTAAAAAATTTGATTTTTTGAAATTTTAAATTAGCACAACCAAATTTAAAAAAAATTCCCAAAGGGTGAGACTGAAAAACAGCTCACAAAGTAAAAGCAGCGGGGGTTTAAGAAATTTAAATGGGGCGGGGTCTTCACCCCAATAATGAAAACCTCAGATTACAGAAAACTGCACAAAAACTGTTTTTGTACGTGAAAGGCCCGGGTTTGGGGTACTTCTTAAAATTTTTTGCAACCAATGTATTGGAAAAATGATGGGGAACACGCACACTAAATAATTTTATTAAATTTTTAAAAATAATTAGCACAACAATTTAAAAAAAATGGGCAAGGATAGACAGGGGAACACCTCAGCAAGTAAAGCAGCGGGGTTTAAGAAATAAATGGAGCGGGGTCTGGGACTCCAATAAAAAAACCTTTAGATTACAGTGAAAACTGCACACAACTGTTTAGTATCTTTGGGAAAGGGCCCCTTTTTGAATTTTTATATTTTTTGCAACCAAGTATTTTGGGTAAGATGGAAGCACGTCACACTAAAAATTTTATTATTTTTTAAATATAATGTAGCAGCAACAATTAGAAAAAAATGCAAGGGGAACACAGACACCTCACAAGTACACGCAGCGGGTTTTAAGAAATAACTGGGGCGGGATCTGCACTCCCCAAAAAAAAACCTCAGATTACAGGAAAACTGCACCCCAACGTTTAGTATCGTGAAAGGCCCTTTTGGTAAATTTTTATATGTTTGCAACCAAATTTTTTGGATTTAAAGATGGAAGCCGTCCACACAATAATTTTATTATTTTTAAATAAATGTACCCAAAAATTTTGAAAAAAAATGTCAAGGGGTGAGACAGTAACACCTCAGCAGAGTACAAGCAGCGGTGGTTGAAGAAAAAAAACTGGAGCGGGGTCGCACTCCAATAATGAAAAACCCAGTTTCAGTGGGAAAAAAGCACACCTGTTTTATTAAACTTGGGGAAAGGGCCCCTTTTGTACTTCAAAAATTTTCAACCCCAAAGAAAGGGTAAGGTGGAACAAATCACACTAAAAAAATTTGGGTTATTTTTTAAAAATAATGTACAGCAACAATTTTGAGAAAAATGTCAAGGATGAGGCAGTGAGAAAACGCCAGCAAATACCCAAACAGGTGGGTTTAAGAAAAAACTGGAGCGGGGTCTGCACTCCAATAAGGGAAAACCCCAGATACATGAAAAATGCACACAACTGTTTATATTGAAAGGCCCGTTTGTGTTCTTCTAAATTGTTTGAAAACCCAAATTTTTTGGGGTAATATGGGAAACACGTCACACAAAGATTTGATATTTTTAAAAATAAGTAGCAGCAACAATTAAAAAAAAAGTATCAAAGGGTGAGCGTGGAAAACCTCGGCCCGGTAAAGCCCGCGGTGGTTGAAAAAAATAACTAGCGGGGTCTGCACTCCAAAATGAAAACCTCAGATACAGGGGAAAACTGCACACAACTGTTCAGTATCTTGAAAGGCCCTTTTTTGTACTTCTATAAATTTTTTGCAACCAAATTTATTGGGTAATGGGAAGCAATCAAAACTAAAAGATTTTATTATTTTTAAATATAAAAGTACAAAACAAAATTTGAGAAAAATTTCAAGGATAAAGTAGACACCCCACAGAGTACAACAGCGGGGGTGAAGAAATAACTGGAGCGGGAAACTGCACTCCAATAAAGAAAAACTCAGATTAAAAAGTGAAAAAGCCAAACTTTCATTTTCCCCGTGAAAGGCCCTTTGTGAAATTTTATTTTTTTTGCAACCCCTTTATTGGATAATGATGGGGAAACAAAGTCACACCCAATAATTTGATTAAATTTTTAAAAAAAATGTAGAAACAACAATTAAAGAAAAATGTCAAGGGTGAAGGCCCGTGAACACGTTTTGCAGAGTAAACAGCGTGGTTTTAAGAAATAACGGAGCCGGGTCCCGCACTCCAAAAATGAAAACCTCAATTACAGTTAAAACTGCACAAAAACTGTTCCCGTATCTGTGAAAGGCCCTTTTTTTTATTTTATATTTTTGCCCAAACCCAAAAAATTGGATAATAAAGGAACACCACACTAATAGATTTGATTTTTTTGAAAATAATGTAGCACAACAATTTGAAAAAATGTCAAGGGTAAAACATAGACACCTCAGCAAGAGTAAAAACAGCGGGGTTTAAGAAATAACTGGGGCGGGATCTAACTCCAAAAATAAAAACCCCCCCCCGATTTTCAGTGAAAACTGCACACAAATGTTTAGTATCTGTGAAAAGGGCCCGTTGGGGTACTTCTAAAATTGTTTGGGAACCCCAAAGTATTGGATAATTAAAGGAAAACACGCACACTAATAGAATTTTATTAAATTTTTAAAAAATAAAGTAGCAATCAACAATTAGGAAAAAAATCAAAATGAGACAGTGAAAAACGCTCAGCAAGTATAAGCACGGGGTTTAAGAAATAACGGAACGGGGTCTGCACCCCCAATAATGAAAACCTCAGATTACCGTGAAAACTGCACACAACTGGTTTAGTATCTGTGAAAACCCGTTTGTGAAATTCTATATTGTTTTTTCAACCAAGTATTGGATAATGATGGGAACACGTCACACTAATAATTTGATTTTTTGAAAAATAAGTAGCAGCAACCAAATTTGAGAAAAATTCCAAAGGATGAACGTGAGAAAACGGGTCAGCAGGTACAAGCAGCGGGGGTTGAAAAATAACTGGGGCGGGTCTGCACCCCAAAAATGAAAAAACCCCGATTACAGTGAAAACTGCACACAACTTTTTCAGTAAACGTGAAAGGGCCCGGGGTTTTTATTTTCTATTTTTTTTTGGGAACCAAAGTATTGGGTTGAAAGGAAGCACTCACACTAATAATTTGGGTTTTTTTGAAATATAAAGGGAGCCCAACAAAATTTGAAAAAATGTCAAATGAACATAGACACGCTCACCCGACAAACAAACGGTTTTTGAAAGAAATAACTGGGGCGGGATCGCACTCCCCAAAAATGAAAACCTCAGATTTCAGGGGGAAAAATGCACACAAAATGTTTAGTTAAAAAGTTGGGAAAAGGCCCCCTTTGGGGACTTCTATATTGTTTTTCAACCAATGTATTTGGGGTAATGAAGAAGCACGCACACAAAAAATTGGGTTTTTTTGAAATATAATGTAACACAAAAATTAGAGAAAAAAGCAAATAGCAGTGAACACCTCCGCAAGTACAAGCGCGGGGGTTGAAGAAATACTGGGGCGGGTTTTGCACTCCAATAAAGAAAACCTCAGATTTACAGGTTAAAAAGCCACAACCGACCGTAAACGTGGGGAAAAGGGGCCCCTTTTTTTGAAAATTTATATTGTTTGCAAACCCAAAGATTGGAAAAAGGGTGGAAGCACGCACACTAAAAATTTTTTTTTTTAAATATAATGGGGAACACAAAATTTGAGAAAAATGTCAAGGGGTGAGGCTGAGACACCTAAACCGGTACAAGCACGGTGGTTGAAGAAATAAATGGAGCGGGGTCTTCACTCCAATAATGAAAACCTCAGAATTTCGGGGAAAACTGCCCCCACAACGGGTTCCCTATTGGAAAGGCCCGTTTTTTTAAATTCATATTGTTTTCAACCAAAATTTTGGATAATATGGAAGCACTCACAATAATAATTTTTTTTAATTTTTAAAAATTTTAAAAAAGCACAACAATTAGAGAAAAAAGTCCCAAGGGGTGAGGCAGTAGACACCTCCCAGAGTACAAAAACACGGGGGTTGAAGAAAAAATGGAGCGGGATCTTCACCCAATAATTTTAAAACCCAGATTTCAGTGAAAAATGCACACAACTGTTCGTATCTGGAAAGGGCCCCCCTTTTGTACTTCTAAATTTTTTGCAAACCCAATTTTTGGATAATGATGGGAAACCCCGCACCTAATAGTTTTTATTATTTTTTAAATATAATGGAGCAGCAACAATTAGAGAAAAAAATCAAGGATGAGGCATGAGAACGCTCCGGCAGATACAAAAGCGGTGTTGAAAAATAACGGGCGGGATCGCACTCCAATAAGAAAACCTCAATTACAGTGAAAACTGCACAAACTTTCAGTATCTTGAAAGCCCGTTTTTGATTCCCATAATTTTTTCAACCAAAAATTTTTTGGATAATGTGGAAGCACTCACCTAAAAGTATTTGGTTTTTTTTGGGAAAAATAATGTAAAGCAACAATTAAAAAAATGTCAAGGGTGAGCATAGACAAAGTTTAGCAAGGGACAAAAAAGCGGTTTTTGAAAAAAAAACTGGGGCGGGAAACTGCACTCCAATAAAAAACCTCAGATTACCGTGAAAACGCCCCACAACTGTTTAGTATCGTGAAAGGCCCGTTTGGTTTTATTTTAAATTGTTTTTTCAAAACCAAAATTTTTTGGGTAATTTGGAAGCAAATCACACTAATTTAAATTTTAATTTTTTTGAAATATAATTACAGCAAAAATTTTGAAAAAAAATGTCAAGGATTAGACAGTAACAAAGCTCAGCAAAGTACAAGCAGCGTTTTTTGAAGAAATTTAAAAGGGCGGGTCTGCACTTCCCAAAAATGAAAACCTCAATTACGGGGAAAAAAGCAAAAAAAACTTTTCGTTCTGTGAAAAGGGCCCCTTTGGTACTTCTATATTGTTTGCAACCAAGGGATTAAAGGGGGAAACACGTCACCCCTAATAGATTTGATTATTTTTAAATAAAAATGTACCGCAACAATTTTAAAAAAAATTCAAGGGTAGACAGTAACAAAGCTCAGCAGAGTATGCACTTTTTGAAGAAAAACTGGGGCGGGATCTGAATTTAAAAAAGAAAACCTCAATTTCAGTAAAACTGCACACAACTTTCCTTTTCTTGAAAAGCCCCTTTGTGGGCTTCTATATGGGTTGCAAAACCAATGTATTGGATAAGGGTGGAACCGGCACACTAAAAATTTATTAATTTTAAAAAGAAGAAATTTGGGAAAAAAAAAAAAAATGTTGGGTGAACTTAGATGCCCTCCCAACAAACGGGTTTTTTGAAAAACTGGAGCGGGGGCACCCAATTAAAAAACCCCCAATTGAAAAAAACGTTAAAACCCCAAAAACTGCAAAGAAGGGTTTTTTGGAATTTTTCAAACCTGGGAAATAATGTAAGGGGCCCCGTCACACCAAAATTTAATTTTTAAATTCCCTTAGAGTTTTAAAAGAGGCAGGTTTTGGCCCTAAGATTAAAAACACGTGCTTGAAAAAAGGGCGGGGGGGTTTTTTTTCACGACAAAAATTTCAGATTCCCAAAAAAAAGCCACCTTTAGTTCAAAGGCCCGGTGACCAATTTTTTGCCCAAACCCCAAAATTTTTTAAAATTTTAAGACTAAAATACATTTTAAAAATTTTTAAATTAAATTCCCAAAAAAATTAGGAAAAAAATTTAAGGAAAGAAATTGAATACGAATAATCGGCCGGGGGGAAGAAAAAACGGGCGGGATCGGAATCCAAAATAAAACCTCAAATTACCCGTGGAAAGAAAAATTTTCGAACCAAAAAAAAACCCGGGGGTTTCTTTTTTGAGGCCAAACCTTTTTGGAAAAAGGAGGAACCCTGCCCCAAAATTTTTTTTTTTTATAATTTTCCCCCCAAAATTGGAGAAAAATTTAAGGGTGGCCGTTTGGGAACCCAAAAACAGAAATAAACCTTTTTAAGTTCCGGGGGGCGCATAATAATCCTCAGAAAAGGCCCAATTCAACCCCAATTTTAGAAACAAACCCTTTTTTGGGAAATTTTATAAAGGGTTTAACCCAATTTTTAAAAAAAATTAAAACCCAAAAAATTTTGAATTTTAAAAATTGGGAAAAACCAAAAAAGGAAAAATTAAATGAAAAGTGAAAACCCCACAGATGGCCTTTAAAATTAAAACCCGGGTCCTTCACTCCCAAAAGAAAAAACCCCAGAAATAAAACCCTGCGCCCAAAAAAGCCTTTGTAAACCCGTTTGTGATTCTTTTCAAAATTTTGAAAAATGGGAACAGTTTTTCCCCTAATAGTTGAAAAAATAAATTCACCCAAATTTAAAAAATTTAAAATTTTTTCCCCAAAAACCTGAAAATGTCAACATTTAAGACTAAAACGGGAGCATAAAAATGAAAACCTCAATTACCCCCAAAAAAGCCCCCTTGGGGGTTTAAAGGCCCCAGTTATTTTTTAATTTTTCCCCCTGTTTTTGGATTAAGGAACCCCCCCTTAGGTTTAATTTTTTTTTAAAAAAGTTAGCACCCAAAAATTGGAAAAAGTCAAAAAATGGTACCGGAAGAAATTTTACAAATGAATTTGGGTTAAAAAAAATTTAATACACGGGCCTTAAAATGAAAAACCTCCCTTTTGGAAAAGAAAAAACCGACCCGTGAAAAAGGTTTTTGGACTAAAATATTCCCAATGATTTGGGTAAAAAAGCCCGCGCTCACTTTTAAATTTTTAAGAAATTAAAAAGGGAAAAAAATTTTTAAAAATTTTCCAAAGGATAAAATTTTTTAAACCCGCAAGTCAAGGGGGGGCAAGGGGAAATTTAAAAATTGGGGGGGAAAAAAAAAAAAATTCCCCCCAAAAATCAACCAAAAATCCTTAAAACCCTTTTGGGAAAGGGCCCCCAAAAAAAGAGGGGGAAAAAAAATTAAAAACACCCCAAAAAAAAAAGAAAAAAAATTTTCCCAAAAAAAAAACCGGGGGATGAGACAAAAACCAAAGGGGAAAAAACCCCTACAAAGCCTTTTTAAAAATTAAAAAAACAACCAAAAATTTTGGGACCTTCCCCCCAAGGCCCCCTTCCAAAAACCCCCAATTTCCCTGATAGAGGAAATTTGGGGTTTAAATTCCCCCCAAAAAAAGGGGGGAATCAATCCCCCCGTAGGGAATAACTTTTCCCAAAAAAAAACCCAAAGGGAAAACCCCAGCGTTTTCAAAATTCCCCAAAATTTTCCCCCGGTTTTAAAAGGCCCGAAAAAAGACCCCCAAAAAGGGGAAAATTTAAAAGGGGCCGGGGGGCAAATAGGGAAAAAACAAAAAATTTAATTTTGAACACACCCAAACCCAAATGGGGCCCCCCAAACCCCTTCCTTTAGGCAGTTTTTAAAATTTTTACAAAAAAGTAGAAACTTTTTAAACCCAATTTTTTTTTTGGGGAAAAACGGGCCTTTCCCCATTTTAAGGGGCCAAAACCCCCCCCCCGGAAAAACAAAAACTGGGCCCAAAAAAAGGGAAAAACCCTTAAATTTCCAAAACCAAAAAAATTCCCCCCTCAAACCCCCAAAACCGGGGGTTTAATAACGGAAAAACCCAAAAAAAATTTTTTTTTAAAAGGGAAAACCCCAAGGGGAAACCAAAACCCTAATATTTCCCCACAAAAACCCACCCCCCCCTTCCAAAAAAAGGTTTTGGGGAAAATAAACCCAAAATTTTTAGAACCCCGGGCCCCCTTTGGAATTTTTTACAAACAACTTTTTCCCTCAAAAAACCCCCAAAAAACCAACAATTTTTTTACTTGGGGGCCCACATTAAAAAAAATTTTTTTTCCAAAAAAACCCGATTTTTAAAAAAACCCAAAAACATTAAAAAAAAAAAGGAAAAAACCCAAAAGGGTCCCGGAAAAAAAACCCTCTGGGGAAAAACCCCCCCAGGGAATGACAATTTAACCCCCGAGGGGGGGTCCCGAGACCTTTTGGAAAAAAAAAAAAACAAAATTTTTCAGTTATTTTTTGAAATTAAATTTTAAAAAAAATCCCCCAAAAAAAAATCCCCGGGGGGGGAAAATTTTTGGGGCCAAACCCATCCCCACGAATGAATCCTTGAATAAGGGGGGAAGGGGTTTCCCCCCGGCCCCAAAAAGTTTAAAACCCTTTTGGGGGAAAAAAAAAACCTCCTCAAAACCCCGGGGGGAAAAAAGTAAAAAATCAAAAAAAAAAGAAAATCCCGGGGGAACCCCCGGGGAAAAAACCAAAATTTTTTTTTACAAAATTTTTTCCCCCGTGGGTACCCCAAAAACAGTTTGGGGCCCTTAAACGGTTTTGGGTTTTTAACAAAAGGAAACCCTAAAAAAACGCAAAAAACACCAAAAGGGTTTTAATCCTGGGTTTCAGTTAAACCCCCCAATAACACCAAAAAAAGGGCCCCCCCAAAAGGAAAAAAAATTTTCCCCCTGGGGTTAAAAGGGGCCCCCTAGGGATAAGGGAAAAACCCCCCTTTAAAAAAAAATATTTTTAATACGTCCCCCAAAACGGGAAAAAAGGCCGATTTAGGACGGGGGTTTTGGAAAAAAAAAACCGAAATTTTTTTCATAAAGATAAAACCGGGAAAAAAATTTGTTTACCCCCCATGGGTTTCCCCCTCTCCCCGGTTTTAAATCAAACGTCCCCCTTCCCCGCAGAAACTCCGGGTTTTTCTTTTCCGGAAAACCCCTTTCCCCAAAATTTTTCCCCCCCGGGGGAAAAAGCAATTTTTTGCTTTAAAAACCCCCCAAAAGGGGGAAAAGGGAAACCCCCGTTTTAAAACCTTAAAAACCGGTTTCCAAACCCCCAACATAATTCCCCCGGGCTGCCCCCCGGGAATTTTTAGCCTCGGGCCCCCCGCCCCCTGATATAAGGAAAAAGGGGCTTTTTTTGTCTTTGGCATCGTTAACCCCGGAAAAATCCCAAAAATTTAAAAAGGTTTTTTTTTTTTTATAAAAGGAACCGGGGGGGGGCCCCCCAGGAGAGTGAAAAAAAAATTTTAACCCCGGGGGGTTTTTTTATTAAAAAAAAAATTTTTTTTTAAATTCCCCCGAAATTTTTTTAAAAATTTAAAAAACCAAAATTTAGGGGTCCGGGGGTTTTTAAAAAACCCTTTTCAAGGGGGTCCAATACCCGAAAACCCTTTTGGGGCTAAGCAAACAACTTTAAAAACCCCAATTGGAAAAAACCCCCAGGACCCGAAAAAAAGGAAAAAAAAGGGGCCTGACAACTCTGACCCCATTTTCTTTTTCCCCCCCTTTTTTTTTCCCCTTTTCCCCCCTTTGGGGGCCCTTAATTTTAGTTTTTGGGGAAAAGGGGCCCAAAAAAACCCCGGGTACCCCAGAATTTATCCCCCATTGCAGGAGCCCCCCCAAACCCAAAAAAAAGGGGGTGGGGAGATTTTACGGGTTTTGGGTTTGGGCCCCCTTTTCAACCTAAATTTTTTGGGAGTCTGAAAAAGGGTCCGAAAAGGTTCCTTTTTCCGGGGGTTTTTTTAAATTTTGGGGGGTTTTTTGGGGGACCGAACATTTTTTCGTCCCCCCTTGAGGCCCCGGGGGTGTAAGTCACCATTTTCCCGGAAAGGTCCCTCCCCCGGGGGGCCCTTTTTGGGGGGGAGTCTCCACGGGCCCCCGGGGCCAAACACTTCTAAATAAAGCCCCGCCCCGGTGAACCCCAACTCCTTTAAAAATTTAAAACCCCGGGCCCGCCCCCTTACCCCCCTCCCACGGGGGTTTTTAACTTTTTACCCCGGTTTTATCGGGCCCCCCTTTCCAGGGCTTGCCAAAACTTTTTATTCTCGCTGCCCCCTTTTCCCTTTGCTTCCCGCCCCCCAAAGTTCCACTTTTCCCCCCGACGCCGGTTGTAAAATTTTCCCCCCCACCAGCTGCCCCAGTCTCCACCAAACAAATGCCCCGCTTACAAACCTTTTTTCGGCAGCTCCCTGGCCCCCCAGTCCTGGCGGCCTCACCTGGGGCGAAGCCCCGGGCCCGGAACAATAAACAGGGGGGCCCCCGGTACGCAGGAGACCCTGGGGGCCTCCCGGGCCCCCCTTTTCTAGGACGGGTGTCGCTTCTTTGTCTCAGCGACGGGGCGACAGCGGGATCGGGGTGCTGCCTGCAATTTTTTTGGGGGGGAAAGGGGGGCCCCACTGCGACAAGCCCCAACCCGGATCACTTAAAAAGGGGGCTGGGATCCCCCCGGGTCCTCTACAAAAAGGGTCCTCCCCTTTCCCCTACAGAAAACTTCAGGAAAAAAGGATTGGTGCCCCCCATTTAGTTTTGGGCACGCCACTGGCTTCCTCCTGGCGACCCCCCCCCGGCCCCCGGGGGCCCACCCCCCTTAGGGTATCCCCGTTTCTGCAGCGTAAGGGTTTCCGGGCCGGTGCCCAAGGGTGGTTCCGTCAGGGTCGTTTCCCCGGGGGGGAGACCCCGATGCCCACCCCTTCCCCTTTTCTCCCTCGTGTCCATTAGACTTTTGCCAAGTCACAGTGCCCATTAGAGGGGGAAAGGGGGGCCCCTCTTTTGAGGACCCCCCTTTTTAAAAGTTTCCCACACTAAAGGGAAAAAAAGGGGGCGGAACCCCAGTTTTTGGGGGGAAACGATCTTACTTTGAACCTTTAAAAAGGGGGGGGGCCATCGTTTCGCGCCACGAGTTAGTGTACCCCCCGAAGAGCCCCCCTTTTTTCACCATGCCTCCGGGACCAGATTTTGGGGGAAAAAATGGCAAAACTTCTCTGAGGGTTTTGGGAAATTTCCCCAACACAAAAATTTTTCAATTCGGGACACAGGACTCTTATACGGGACAGAATCCTTTTTTGAGCCCAATTTAAAATCCAAGAGCGGGGGTTTTTGGGGTACTGGGGAACCGAGCCCGTCGACTTCGGGGGGATTCAGGGTTTTTTCCCCCAAATTTAAAAAATCATTTTACTTTAAAGTGTATAAACTAAAAATAATGTATATTAATGCCCCAATGACTGTATTATATAAATATGAAATTTTATGTTGTAATTTTTTGTTTTTTAAAGGGAAAAAAAGGGTTTTTTTTGCTGGATTTTTTGTTCCCCTAGACTTTTATTGGTTCCCCTATCGGAAACGATATCAGAAATTTTAGGAATCGGTGATACCATTTGATACATATTTTTAGATACGGGTTTTTCCCCAACACTAATCAACATCTTTATTAAAAACAAAATTTTAAAAAATACACATTAACAGAGCAAACTCCTGCTGCACTCGCTCCGGCTCCTTCTCCTTCCAACACACTCCCCCAACGCTGCAGAATCGGGGGCCGGGGGGAAACCCTGTCCTTCATTTGCTGCCCCTTTTTTTTTTTAGCTAGGGGGCAGAAAAAAAAGGCAATACCCAGAGAGGTTGAACTATGTTTTCAACCCCCCGACAAAAAAAACCAAAAACCCAACTAAGGCAGAAAAGGATTTTCCCCCCCGCCCCGAAAGCCTCTACATTTAAAGGGGTTTAAATTTCCCAAAAAAAAGAAAGGGAAAGCTTTTCTGGGCCCCGGGGCAGATTTCCCCCAAAAAACATAAAAACCCCAAAAATGAAAAACAGATAGACCAAAAGGAAATACAACACGACAGAAAAATATAGCAAACGTTGGGGGCCCCAAAAAGCCCAGACCGAAAAAGGATAGGGAAAAACTTATGCAATCCAAAAAAAAACCCCAAAAAAAAACCAAAAAAACTATTGAAAAACACCCAATCACACGCCTCTACCACCAAAATTGTCTCTGGGGTAAAAAACCAAGCCCACCCTGAAAAAACTGGAAAAGGGAAAAAAAAAAAAACAGTGCTCCAAAGAACTGGAGGGGCCCAAAACCCCCCGGGGAGGGGGGGCCTGGGGGAAATTCACGAAAAAAGGGGAAAATAGCAAATGGGGGGCACAAAAAAAAAAAAAAAAATAAACTTTTTTGGGCAGGAGAAAGGCAAGAAAACCCCCCCAAATTCCCAAAAAAACCGGAACAAAATTGAGACGAAAATTTTTTTTACCGGGGGCCCCAAGGGAGGACCTCCCCCATGTTTAAAACCAGTCTGTGATTCCCCCTTTCCAATCCTCATGAATTTCAGTACTGTTTGGAAAACCCCCGGGGGGTTCCCCTCAAAATTTAAAATTTCCCAAAACATTCACAACCCTCCCCTCACTGCCCGCTGATAGGGGGGCGGGAACACCAAAAAAATATGCACTGCCCCTTTAAATATCGGGCCCGGGTTTTTTCCCCACGCTGTTTTTTCCCGCACGGGGGGTATTTTCCTCCCCCCTCATCCCCTCCCCCCGTTTCCCCCCCGCCCCCCCCCCCATGTTTTCCCTTAACCCCAAAAGAAAGCACCACATTTTTCCCTCCCAAAATTTTTGGGGGGAAAAAAGGCGTTTTATGGCCAAAAAAAACGAAAATTTTCTGATTTCATATTTTTTGGGGGTTAGCTGACTGGGCCCTGACGTTGTTTGCCCAAAAATTTAAAAGGAGTTTTTCTTTCCCCCCCCCCTGAAACTGCTGTACTCAAATGTAAGTAAACTTTCGATTTTCATAAAGGGGGGTTAGCCAGACGGGGCTTTGACTGTGGTTTGCTCCAGAAAAATACGGGATTTACAATTCCCCCCAACACTGTATGTGCATACAGCGTAATCTATGAAGAAATTAATTTTGATTTCTTTTTTGGGGGTTTTTTCCAGATGGGCCCTGTTGTCCGGGGTCCTGAAATATATAAAATTTACAATTACCCCTAAAGTATACACTTACCTTGGTAACGTCCCCCTTTTTTTCAAAAAAGTCGTCCCCCCCCCCCAAATGTTTTTTTCATATTTAACCCGGAATATTGGCCCACTGGGGTTCTTTTTTGCGGACTTTTTTTTTTTTTTAATCCAGACCCAGCCTGTACTCTGTTCTGCCTCCTGAAATATATATGGGGTTTAGAAAAATTTTTATCCCCCATATACCCCTTTTTCTGGTAGACAGTGCCCCTTTTTTTGGGGCCCCTCTTCCTCCGACCTACAATTTTTAACCCCTTTGCAGGCTTTATCCATTATACCCTCCCCATGGGCATTTTGGAACCCCTTTTCCCCCCCCCCCCCCTTTGGGGTCCCCCCCCCCCTCCCCAAACCCAAAATTTTTTTTTTCTTGTTTTTCCAACTGAGCCTTCAGCGTGATTGTCTCCTCCTAAAATTTTATTTGGGGAAATTTTCAATTTTTAACTATGAAAAATTTTTCCTTTTTATTGGCGAAAAATATAATTTTATTTAATAAAACCTTTGAACAATAAAACCTTAACCAACCAAAAAAAAAGGGAAAACCCATTTTACAAATGTTTAATAGGTCGTGATAAAATAAAAAATTTTGGTTTTAAAAGGGGCATAAATGTTTTTTGAAAACATGAAAAAAGTTTTCTTATACCTATTAAAAACCCCTTAAAAAAATGTTAAAACCTATTGCCCTTTTCTTTTGGGAAATTAAAAGGGGGACTGCCTGATGGACCATACAAGTCGAAGGATCACAAAAGGGGAGTGGTCATTGCCAAAAAAACAGGAACCCGAAAAGTGGGGGGCCATTGGGGAGGGCCAAACAGGGGGTACGCTGGGAAGGGTTTTTTGGGGTTTGTTTTGGGGGGGAACGAAAAATTTTTTTTTTTTGTCAGTAATTTTTCGGTTAAATTTAAAAAATAATCATACTATTTATACTCGGAGTTTTCCCCCTTTTTCCCTCCCAGGTATCCCTTTTCCCAAAGGGGGGCCTTTTTCCCCACAAAAATTTTTCCCCCTTTTAACTCTTCAAATTAGATTTTAATAGTCATCAGGGAAATTTCCCGATCCTGCTCTCTCCCAATTTTTTGGGGGGGGTTTTTTGGGGCATGAAGACCAGAAGGTTGGGGTTTGGGAAAAAATGAAAGTAAAAAAAAGAGATGTTCATCCCCAGACTTGGGGGCCCCCCAAGGGGGGAAATTTGGGGGGGTTTAAAGGCTGCATGCTGGAAGGGAATTTTTAAAAGGGCCCCCTTTGTTGGCATTTAAAAATTGCATACCCATTTTTTTGGTTTGGGGGGGGAATAAGCCGGGAAAAACCCTATCACTGCTGGTCTGGGGCAAAACGCGGGGGCACGTACCCTTTTCATGAGGGCCCGATGGTCCCTTTTCCCCCGACTGATTACGCAGATACCCTTTTTTGGGACTTTTTGGGGAAATTTTTTGGGGAAAAGTGGGAAATAAAATGCTTTATTGACCCCCGGGGAAAATTTGGGCCCAAAAAGTGATTTTTTTCTTGCGATCTTTTTATATTTTTGGTGTAATCCATACTGAAAATTTGGGGGGTTTGCCTCCTGAAATACATAGGGGGGTTTTTTTAAAATTTTTACTTACTACCTTTCATCGGGGGATACAGTCCCCTTTTTTAAACCTTTTTTAGATCTTGTGTGATCCAACTAAGTCTGTGAGCGCATTGTCCGCCTCCTAAATACATACGACTTTTCGGATATTTTCCTATACTACCTTTTTATCGGGGGATCAGTACCCCTTTTTTTTCCTTATTTATTTGTGTGCCCCCCCTTTTTTTCCCGTGAAAAGTCTGTCATTTAATCCGGAAATATATGGGGAAATTTTCAAAGACCCCTAGACCTATCACTAAAGCTTGGATCAGTACCCTTTTTTCCAAAATCATCCCCCCCCACCCTCTAAGTAATCATTGATAAACCGGGGGAAAAATTTGGGCCCCCATGTGTGATTATTTTTTGCGTATCTTTTTATATTTTTTGTGTAATCCATATGAGCTTGTTACCTTGTCTCTCCTAAATATATATGGGGGGGTAAAAAAATTTTTTTATACAAAATATACCACTATCGTTTATTCATACCCCATTTTCTTTTATATTCTGGGGGAATCCGACTGAGCCTTAAAATTTTCCCCGCCTCCGAAATATATCGGGTTTATTTTTTTTCATAATATATATACCTTTTTTATGGGTACAGACCCCCCTTTTTTATCTGTTAAAAAAATTTTTTGGGGGGTCCAACTGACCCCGAGAGGGGGGGGGCTGGGCCCCCCCCAAAATAACCGGGGGTTTATAAAATTTTTTTTAAAAAACAGGGGTCGCTTGCCCGAAAATTTTTGCTATCATAAAGAAGAAGGGCTGGGAAAGGGGGACTTTTTTGGGGGGGGAAAAGCTTTTAAACCTGGGGGCCCCCAAAAAATTTTGCCCCTTTTTTTTGGGGAAAAAAACCCCCATTAAGGGGGGTTGGGGGAAAAAAAGTAAAAACCCGGGAAAAATCAAAAAAAGTTAGTTTTTTAAAAAGGTGAGCCAATTTGGCGGGGGTTACACCTCAATTTTCCCCAGGGTGGGTCTTTTTAAGGGGGGAAAATTTTTTTCCAAAAAGAATTTTTTTTCCCTTCTTTAGTTAAAACACCCCCCCTTTTTGAGCACGATGGCGGCGGGAAAAAAAACGTCTAACTTGAACTCTAAAAACAAAAAAAGGGGCCCCCCTTTAAAAGTTGAGGGGGGGGGTTTGGGGGCCCCCCCGAGATGCTCAACTTCATTAGAATGTTCCCGGGGCAGTTTAAAACGATTGCAGCGTATGAATTGGTGCATTATCTCCTGAAAGATCTTCCCCTGGAAAAGTGCTTAACCAAGGCATTTGGGCGGCCAAAACCCCCAAAAAACGCGACTGCTTATTTTTCCTAAGGGGAAACATTGGCCGGGGATCCATGAAATTTTATCCAAGACACAGAAAATCCGATGTTTTCCTTTTGGGGGAAGGCGCAGGATGGAAGCTTTTTTTGGGGTGTCTCCAAATCATCACCCGGGGGTCGGAAAGGTAAACAATGATTTTTCGAAAAAATCCTTTTTCCACTTTTTGGGGGAAAATTCGATTTTTTTCTACACCCCCCAAACGCTTGGAAAAATTTTTTGAAGCACGGTTTTTGAATTGCGTTTTCTGTGGAACAATTTTTTCATCCCACGAAGTTTTTTTAGGGGAAAGTGTTCTTGGGGATTTTGAGCTCAGCAGTGATTTTTGAGCCGGCCCGCGTCCTCTTCACAATTCGCTTTACACCCAACGCTCTCTAGTCCCCCTTACTTTGGCCACCTGTGCTTTACTGCTGTTTTTTCCTTTCCCCCTTTCTAACGCAGTCATTTTTTTGGGACAGTACCTTTTGACACCCAACATTTTGATTTGGTTTTCACTACGCCAAAATTTTTGCCTCTTTGAAAACAAAAGGGCTCCATTGACGTTTTCATCAATTTCTTAAAATTTTGAAAAAACAAAATTAATTTTCCTCACATATGACTAACACAAATAACAAAAACAAAAATTCCCTATTCCTTTTTTCATGTTTATAACTTTTTCGAAAGATGACCCCAAATTAGCTGTTTCCATTTTTGTATTCGCCCCCTTCTGAACTTTTCAAAAAATGCAGGACGGTTTCGGGGAACACCCACTCACTTCCCCCAAAGCCAGTGCAGTGTCCTGATAAGCAAACGTGCTCAAAGAATGGGGAGCGGGGGACAGCGGGAATAATGTTACTCAACTAAAGGACCTACACTGTGATGCTGGGGGGTGGCCCACTCCAAACAGGGCTAAAGGGAAACTCCTAGCAGGTAACGAGGGTAAATTTCCCCAAGAAAAGGACAAAAATCACCCGAGATCAAACACAAAATAGATCATACCGAAGGATTTTTCAGAAGGGGAACAGGACGTAGCAATAGAAAAAGTAAACCAAACCAATAGACATACAATAGGAAAAAACTGTAACGGGTAACAATACCCCCAGGAGGGCAAACCAAAGACAAATTTTCAAAAAGGGGGCAAGAGCCGGGGGGAAAAAACCAGGGGATACACGGGGAAAAAAAAAAAGCAAGCATAGACAACAAACCAGGGGTCAACACACAGTGAAAAAAACAGTAAAGGGGACAGGAATCTTTCCTCGGGGGGGGGTAAAATTTCCCTCCCAATCCGGGGAGGCCAGAAAAATTAAAAACCCCGAGAGCAGGGCTTTTAAACCCTATCCTATACCATGAAGGGGCCAGCAAATTAACCCTGAGGGGGCGAATTTTTAAAAGCCTTCCATGCACGGGTCATCATGCTGGCTCCTGGCGGAAAACCCTTTTCCCCGTGTTTCACCCCCCAAAAGTGGGGGTCGCACCCCACACTTCGTTATCCGGGCTCTATCATTACCATCCGGGGTTATGAATCAAACCCAATTCCCCCCTCCAACTGAATCAAAGGGGTGCACACATAATGCACAACCACTGCTAAAGATTGTGCGGGACTTCACCCAGAGCCTACATTTTTTCCCCCCCGTCACTGACCGAATCCACCCGATGAAACCAGGTGCCCAATTACATTGGGGGTTTTGGAGTTTGGAGACCCGTTTTTGACCGGGTTGGGATCCTTTGGGAAGAGGTGCCGCTGGAAACTAGAAGAAGAAGGATCTGGGAGCGCATCGACATCCACAGCGGGTTTCTGGCAGGGGCCGTCTCCAAAAGGTTTAAAAAAAAAAAAAAGTGAGGACGCCCTTGGCCAAAGGTCAAATTTGAAAGCGTGCAAGCCCTGAAATTAAATAGAGGAAATCCGTGGCCACTTTTTGGGGTGAAATCCATTGAGAGGCAAAGGTTATCCTAAACATGCGGAAAAAAAATTAGCCAGGGAAAAATCTCAAAATTTTTTACCATTTTCACTTTTACTTTCATGAAAAGCATGGTCCCACCGGGAGGGGGACTCTATTGCAAGGGGGCTTAAAGGGATTGTCACAGCGTGGAACCCCTCCCCGGGCCTGGGGGCCCCAATAAAAGGGGAATATGTACAGGGGATGTTTTTGAACTGATCTTAAAAAAGGGCCATTAAAAATGGCATTTTTGTCCCAAAAACACTGGGGCATCATTCATGGGCCCCATTTTTTGGAGAATTCAAAATTGGCAGATAACCTGGAGCAGCATTTACGTGGCCCATTACACACTGGAACTTAATAATTGGGCCATTATATAGGGAGCTTTCTTTTGGCCCATAACACACTGGAGCATCATCCTTTGGGGCCCATCATATACTGAAGTTTTGGGAATGGGGGACTCAAACACAGGAGCGCATTTCCGGGCCCATTATACACGGGTACATTAATAATGGGGCCCATTAAATTGGAGCATTCTTTCGGCCCATAAACACTAGAGCATCACCATGGGTCCCATCATATAAGGGGGATTCTAAATGGGCGATCAGACAAGGAGCAGCATTTACGTGCCCATTACACACTGGAACATTAATAATTGGGCCCATTAATATGGAGCTTTTTTTTGGCCCATAACACACTGGAGCATCATCCATGGGGCCCATCATATACTGAATTATTGTATATGGGGACATCAAACACAGACACATTTCCGGGCCCATTTTTACACTGGTACATAAAAAATGGGGCCCCATTATATATGGACATTCTTTGGGCCCATAAGACCGGGAGCATCATCTAGGGCCCATCATGATTGGAATTCTAAATGGGGCAATCAAAACTGGAGCAGCATTTACGTGCCCTTTAAAAACACGGGGAACATTAATAAGGGCCCAATATATATGGAGCATTCTTTTGGCCCTAAGACACTGGAGTATCACCATGGGGCCCATCATGTATTGGAGGATTCTAAATGGGGCAGATCAGACAATGGACCCGCATTTCCGGGGCCCATTACACACGGGAAAACATTAATAATTGGGCCATTAAATTGGAGCATTCTTTTGGCCCATAACACACGGGAGCACATCCATGGGGCCCATCATATACGGGAGTATTGTAAATGGGGGACATGAGACACAGGAGCAGCAATTCCGGGGCCATTAACACTGTGCATTAATAATTGGGCCCATATAATGAGCTTTCTTTTGGCCCATAAACACTGGAGCATCATCCATGGGCCCATCATATACTGGAGCATTCTAAATGGGCAATCAGACACTGGAGCAGCATTTATGGGAACATTACACACTGGAACATTAATAATTGGGCCCATTATATAATGGAGCATTGTATAGGCCCATCATACACTGGAGCATCATCCATGGGGCCCATCATGTATTGGAGCATTCTAAATGGGCAGATCAGACACTGGAGCAGCATTTACGCGCCCCATTACACACTGAACATTAATAATGGGCCTATTATACATGGAGCATGATTTTGCCCATCATACACTGGAGCATCATCCATGTGGCCCATCATATACTGGAGAATCATATGGGTTCATTATTATGGGCATCATATAGGGATGGAGCATCATATGGTGCCTATTCGTATGGAACATTATATGGAGCCCATTCTGTATGGACAATATATGGGGCCCATCATATACTGTGTGAGCTTTATATGTGACCATTATATTGTATGGAGCAATATGTGGGGCTCATTCTACTCTATGGGACCCGTCCAATACTTTATGGCACATTATATTGGGGACTGTCATATCCTGGAGCAGTATGTGGAGCTCATCATGTACTCTATGGAACATTATATGGGACCAAATTATGTATGGAGCAATTTATGGGCTCATTATTCTGTATGGCGCACTATGTGGTGGCCATAATACTTTATGGAGGAATACACTGTCCGTTTTTGAGCTATTGTAATTTTAACATACTGTAGATATCAGTCATGTAAATGTAAAAAGTGATGTATTTTTCATTGTACTATACCTATATTTCTATGCCGTATCGGAGCATCATGAATGTGGTATGTTTCAAGGGCCCACTGACACCTTTTGGGCCGGGCCCACGAAAACCGGGAGCCATCCTACCCCCCCACAAGTTGAGCACAATAACCCCCATTTTTCAATGCGTAACCATTATTATGAAGTCAATTAAGGTTGCCAAGCTTAAGTAATAATGATTGATATGTTTGCCATTCAATGGCACTGTAGGTGTGTTTACTGTCCTCCACTCCCTACCGACTTTGTTCCCCATTGACTTGCATTGGTTTCGTGTTTCGGTCGACCCACCGACTTTTCCCGATAGTCGGGCCGTTTTCGCTCGACCCGACATTTGCGAAAGTCGAGTTTATGAAACTCGACCTACCCAAAAAAAGGGAAAGTCGCCATCTCTACCCAAATTAGTGCTGTGCAGTAATGTGACTAGTTGTACCCTAGTTTTTGTCAAATTTCTGTTGCTGCTCCCCCTATGTTTAAAATGGAAATACAAAACTTTTTAAATTTGTTTTCATATTTTGCTAAATTATCTACAAATGATAATATTTTTTAAGAAAATTTAAACATTAATTATTACAATTTTTCAATTCTGAAAAAAAATTTTTTTTGATGGCACCTTACCTTTAGAATGATACCTTGTTGATGAAAATCTGTCTTGTGGTTGTGTTTTAATCTTTATTTTTAGTTTTTAGTAAATGATATGCTCGGGCAGCCTGTGGGGCCTTCATGTGGTGCTCTGAATAGGTATTCATCATATGGCTTCTGACAGGTCACTGATCCCTCAGTGACCTGCCCCCATTTTACATACTGAATATTATATGTATTGAATAAAAAAATCACATTCAGCAGGTAGGGCGGCGGCGCATGCCCTGCAGCATGATCGCATGTATAATATCATTTATTTTATTTTCTGATAAAATTAATTCAGAAAAAAAAAATTCTGTCTCAAAATGGTGCCGCTGCAACCCAAAGCATGAGCATATCATTAACTAAAAACTGAAAAAAAGATTAAACAACAACCACAAGAGGGATTTCAACATCCAAGGTATCATTTTTATCATTATAACAGCGCCAACCTGACACTGTCTGCAGTTACTGTGCACAATCCTGCTGACAGGCTCCCTTAAACAATTATTTAAAATCAGTAAAATTTATATTGGTGGGAGGGGAGAAAATACATGGCAGAGTGATGCCAAACTTAAGCATAATCACAGTAACCATGAACAATGATTGATTCAGGAGACTCCAAGAACAGCAAAATTCCCTAAATCTAAAATCCCCATTACATATAAACCATCTAGTGGGGCAATAAAATAATGGCAAAAAGTATCCGAGAGGGGTTTGATGCTGAAGTATGTAGTATGCATAAGCCAGTTAATGATCAAGTGGAAAACCACAAGATGTGGAGTAGTGCAAAATTCAACACAAAATCACAAGTGCAGATATACATAAAAAAAGTGGACGAGCAAAGACATGGTGCACAAACATAGCACATCCTCTGCACAAACATCTTAAATTAATAGCCAAAATGCAAGATGAATGGAAACATAGATTAGGGAAGGAAAGGGACTCAAACGAAAGTCAGGAATAGAGATGAGCGAATATTTCAATGTTCGGTTTGGCTCACGATTGCCGAATTTGCAATTTCGCCCAGTACCTACTGGGTGCTGTGTTTGTCAGCAGTATATGGCGTATCTAACAGAGGTATTATGTTGAATTTCCCTTTATAAAGGGATGTGGGGTAAGATTTTTCGAACTAGCAGAATATACACTGCTCAAAAAATAAAGGAAACACTTAAACAACAGAAATATAACTCCAAGTAAATCAAACTCTGTGAAATCAAACTGTCCACTTAGGAAGCAACACGATTGACAATCAATTTCACATGCTGTTGTGCAAATGGAACAGACCACAGATGGAAATTATTGGCAATTATCAAGACACACTCAATAAAGGATGGTTCTGCAGGTGGGGACCACAGACCACATCTCAGTACCAATGCTTTCTGGCTGATATTTTTTTTCACTTTTGAAAGTTGGTTGTGCTTTCACACTCGCGGTAGCATGAACGGACTCTACAACCCACACAATGGCTCAGGTAGTGCAGCTCATCCAGGATGGCACATTAATGCGATCTGTGCAAGGTTTTCTGTGTCTGTCAGCGTAGTGTCCAGAGCTGGAGGCGCTACCAGGAACAGATCAGTACACCAGGAGACGTGGGGGCTGTAGGAGGGCATCAACCCCAGCAGCAAACCGCTACCTCCGCCTTTGAGCAAGGAGGAACAGAGGACACTGCCAAGCCCTGCAAAATAACCTCCACCAGGCCACAATGTGCATGTGTCTGTCCAAATGGTTAGAAAACCGACTCCATGATGATGGCTGAGTGCCCGATGTACACAGATGGGGTTGTGCTCACACCCAACACCATGCAGGATGCTTGGCATTTGTCAAGAACACCAGGATTGGCAAATTCGCCACTGGCACCCTGTGCTCTCACATATGAAAGCAGTTTCACACTGAGCACATGTGACAGACATGAAAGAGTCTGGAATGCAGTGAGAGCGATCTGCTGCCAGCAACATCCTTCAGAATGACTGGTTTGGCAGTGGGTCAGTAATGGTGGGGTGGCATTTCTTTGAGGCTGCACAGCTCTACATGTGGTCGCCAGAGGTAGCCTGACTGCCATTAGTACCAAATGAATCCTCAACCCCCTTGTGAAACCATATGCTGATGCGGTTGGCCCTGGTTTCCTCCTAATGAAGGACAATGCCAGACTTCATGTGGCTGGAGTGTGTCAGCAGTTCATGCAAGATGAAGCATTGAATCTATGGACTGGCCCACCCATTTCCCAACCTGAATCCAATTGAGCACATTGGGACATCATGCACGCTCCGTCCACCAACGTCACGTTGCACCACAGACTGTCCAGGAGTTGTCAGATGCTTTAGTCCAATCTGGGAGGAGTTCCTCAGGAGACCATCTGCCGCCTTATCAGGAGCATGCCCTGCGTTGTAGGGAGGTTATACAGGCACGTTTGAGGCCACACACACTACTGAGCATCATTTTGGCTTGTTTTAAGGACATTACATTCCACTTTAATTTTGTGGGTGACTCCAATCCAGCCTCCATTGGTTAATAAATTTGATTTCCATTGATGATTTTTTGTGTGATTTTGTTGGTCAGCACATTCCATGTACAGAACAAAGTATTCAATGAGAATATTTCATTCATTCAGATCTAGGATGTGTTATTTGAGTGTTCCCTTTATTTTTTGAGAAGTGTATATAGACATGTTTCATTACGAATTATTATGCTGTGTAAGGCTGAAAACTGAAGAAGTGTGTGGAGCATATTGTGAGGCACTGACAGGTGTTATATGCAAGGGTCGCTATGTGTCCCCCTGGATGCTCATAGAAGCGTACTAAGACCATTGGAGTACATTACAGTCACAGATGTAGCTTGGATTGCAGTGCAAAATAAAAGTAAGTTTGGTCTTGGCAAGATATTTGCCAAGGAAAATTTAAGAAAACCCAGTATGGCTTTTATTTTTGGAGCGATCTACAGGATGGTATGAGGCAGGTTGCTCCCTCCAAGACAGTCTGACAAGTGGCCCATGGCCATAGATTCCATTTAAAAAACTTCAGCAGGAGGCTCTGCAAAGCTTCACCATGTGAAGTAACACAAGCCACAGAGCCAAAAGGCCTGGCACCCCTCCGCGTGACACGGCGGGCAGTCGCCCCCGGCAACGGGTCTGGGTTTGGACTATCTTGTTTCCTACTGCGATCGGGAGGATACCTTTTTTGTCTCCAGTTCTAAGTTTCTTTGGACATTAAAAACATTGCTTTGAATTTTTCTGTAGCCCATTGCCTGTCTGTCACACTGCACCAACTACAATGCACTACAATATTAATTCATTGATGTTTCACATGTCCAAGTGCAACCCCAAATCACATCAGGCCCCAGAACATACTTAAAGAGAATGAGAAGGACAACATAAAAAAATAAGACTAATAGAATATAAAATATTGAAGTAAAATTTTTGACCATTGCACAATGTACAAAGGATTCCAAAAATACCCAAGGGGGTTTTTACTTAAAGAGGCCGTGATGAGGACTTCACTATACTTTTGCAGTTATAATTCTAGAGATAGGGAGTACAAGTTTCCCCATTGCATAATACACAAATTTTCCAAAAATACCCAGGATGTGTATCAGACATGCTGAAAAGACCGTGATGGGAACTCACAAACATTTTGCAGTTATTAAAATAACTAAGATAGGGCGTAAAATTTCACCATTACACAATGTACAAAGGTTTCCAAAAATTAAAAACTTACCCATGGGTTACTATATGACTACAAGACTTTTTGCAGAACAGTGGGAAAGGGGACATGATTTCCAGAGAAAAATGGTTTGAATGGTAGGCATATGTTATGACAATATCCAAAAAAGAACATTTGGGCTATTTTGTTGGGTTGCTGTCACCCCCGTGGGGCGTACAAAGCCGAGGAAATCCAGCCCTTTTCAATTTTAATCACCTATCTGCATTTTTCGTTGACAGTTTTGTTAGGGTTGAGTTCCCCTGCTGAAACAAGGGAGTCTCGAACCATCGCCGCGGTCCCCCTTCATCTCCCGCAGTGAGCTCTCCACAGAGATGTTGGTCCCAGCGTCTTGCCCATTCCATACTGTGCAGAGACTTACTGCTGCCCTCCTGGATCTGCTATTATACCAGTACGGGAGCGACTCTTTGGGAGAAGTCCTGCGTTTCCCCTTCTGACATGCCCAGGGTAAGATCTCTCATTGGAATCAGGGTCACATGTTCAGGTACTGCACGCTCCTATTGGCCGCCAGGAGGTCATGAAACTACATGTTTTGGAACATTTCTCATTGGTCCTTTTTTTCTGGCAGGTCCTGTTTCGTTGCTATAAAAGGGTGGCATGGCTGGGCCCCTGCGCAATATCAATCATTATATGCTTACGCTAGTGTGGTCATGCGTGTTGTGGTTCGGGCCGGCTGAAAAAGCCCCTAAATACCGCTTAATCGGGAGGAGTTTGGTATGCTAGCTGGGCAGGGCTGTGTCCTAGATGCCCCTAGATTGCGCAAACCGGGGAGGATTTGATTGCCGTATTCAGGGGCCCGGCGTTCAACCCCATAGATTGCGGGTGACCCCGCGAGGCATTAGCGCATATCACTTCTATTTTCCTTAGCTGTTTTACGTGTACATGGGTCCGACAGACCAGAATTTGTCTCAGCGCTCTGTGAAAGTAACAGGTTCGCTTTCAACCTAGACAGCGCCCCCAGCGTGTTTATTTTGCGACTCAGTTGTTTAAGTGAGTTCGCACACATCGCCAATAGCGCTGCGGCACTCCTTTTAGCGGCTCTGTGGAAACAGAGTTCGCACATATGCCACAGCGCTTACAGCTTTTTTTGGCGACTCTCGGGGTAACAGAGTTCGCTTCTTGCGCCATTTTTTAGCACAGGGGCCGCCTGCACGGGGACCCCGGGTGCGAAAACCCCTCCCCACACTTATATTTGGGGGGTTCCCCGACCCAACTAAATTTCGCCCGGGGCGGGGATAAAAGGCGGTTTTAAAAGCGTTTTCGCTGTAATCCCCCATGGAGGGGAAGGAGGTCTTGACGCAAACCGCGTGATTTACCGCAGTCGCTGTTAGGCGTAGCGTAGCGCACCATTTTCCTCTGCCCCTCGTCCCTCATTGTCCCACCTCCCCTTCCCAAAAAGTTTGGGACGCAAAAAATTCCGGGGGTTTGTAAGTCATGCCCAACACCTCGAGCTTTGGTGAACGTTTCCAACGGATCGGGCCAATGGGCTTTTGTTTGCTTTCTCGGCAGAGCGTTTTAGTGGGAACCCGCTGGGGAGGCGCGACCTGGGGGCAGAGCGTTTTTGTTTTCTGGGGGGTTGAAAAAGGGTTTTTTAGGCCCAGGTCACCCTGATACGGGGGTCAAATGCGGAATACCCGGGGTTAGCTTTGGGCACCTTTTGCTTCCAAATTTTGGACTTGGCCCAGAATTAAGTGGCCGAAAAGCCAATTCCGTGTTTGGGGGGACTGCGGCAGTGAAAGAGCCTTTTTTCCCGGGAATTCCTACACGGGGAAAAAATTTTCGCATTTCCACGAGCGGGGCTGGAAAATGCCCCGGGAGGCAAGGGCCTTGGCTTTCCACCTTTGCCACCCCTG